>JAAWVA010000045.1:911469-957312 GCA_015227895.2 Colaptes auratus
AGTAAAGTGATCAAGTGCTGGCCAGTTGGACAATCCACACACTGACACCAATGTGGTGGACAGCAATGGCGTTTGTTGGTAAGCGACACACCGTGATATAGCTTTGGTTTACAGCCTCACTTCCATCTGCTTACTTTATGGCTGAGCACTACTGGTCATCCAGAGAGCACTTATCTTTCCGTAGAGCACGATATCTCCCGGCTGCGGACCCTAGCTACTGCTAGCCACACTTTGGTACCTGTGAAGAGTAGCCTGGCCCAGGGGGCTCTTTCCCAGTTCACACACCACAAGCTGCCTCAGCCACCCTCCCAGCCTCTCCCTAAGCACCCTCCTCCTGCTTCCCTCTCTCTCACAAGAAGACTCAAGCATCAGGAAGAAGAGAGGGCACAGCAGGCTGAGAGCTGCTCCCAGGGAGATCTCCTTTTGGAAGAGGAGCAGAAGGGCTCCAGACTCACCTGCTTGCCAAGCAGAAGGAGGCAGGAGAAGTGGAGGAGAGAGCAGGACCTGGGCTGCTTTTCTCCCTGCCCCCTCATTGCTGCAGGAGCAGAGGCACCTTGGCAGAGTACAATCTTTGCACAAGCTCATCTTGAATGCAAGCATCACAGCTAAGGACATGGCTGTGCTTTCATCTCCTGCACTGCTGCCTTTTCATCTTCAGATCTGTGCCAGGCCCAGCAAAGGCTTCTTCTGAGCATTGGGTGGAAAGGATCCAGGATTTCCAGGTCAGAATGCAGGAGTGCAGGCAGAAGACTCATCTCAGGTGCTGGAGGGCTCTGGATCAGAGCAGTGATGTCAGCCTGGCCACTCAGTCCTGAGCTGGACCCCCTGGGCTTCTGTGTCTTTGCTTCCCTCCTCATCTGACTCTGATGGTCAATAGTTTTGGCCTCCCCACCTGTGTGTCTTGTGATACTCCCATCTGACCCCATCCAGTGTTGCTCCTACCTGTGCTGTACTTCTCTTGGTGTCTGCAGTTTTGTCTGCAAGAAGCAGAAAGCAATTTCCTAGGGTCAGAGTGAGCCAAGTGCAGATGCATGGTGATGGCAACACCCTGCTGGAGGTGGGGAGATTCAGGCTGGAGGTGAGGAGGAAGTTCTTACCATGAGAGTGGTGAAGGCCCTGGAGTGGGTTGTCCAGGGAGGTGGTTGGTGCCCATCCCTGGAGGTGTTTAAGCCCAGGCTGGATGAGGCTCTGGCCAGCCTGATCTAGTGTGGGGTGTCCGTGCCCATGGCACGGGGGTTGGAAATAGATGATCCTTGTGGTCCCTTCTAACCCTGACTGATCCTATGATACTATCTCTCCAGGACAGAGACGCAGAAATGCAGCTAATCTCTCCTCCCTCTCCTCTTTTGGTCCCTGCAGAGCTCATGCTCCACTGCTACCAGTCCCTGGCATCACCAGCAATGGTTCCACTCCATTGTCTATCCCTTTTTGGGGCATATCAGCCCAAGGAGGGGAAATCCTTCTTGCCTTGCAGCTGGGAACTTCATGTAGCCTTCAGCCTGTAATAGCAGCCTGGTCAGACCGATGGAGCAGCCTTTGGCAGCTGGTGACAAGTGAGGAGGAGAATGAGCCCAGGGAGAAAGCTGCTGAGGTGCTGGAGAGATGGACATGGAGCCAGGCACAGCTGCAAGTCCTTTCTGGCTTCATAGACTATGTGCATGAGGGATTTGTGCTGCAGTTCCCACTGGAAGGGACCATCCAAGCTGCCAGCAGCAGACACCCAAGGGTGCTGAGAGAGCTGACAGACTGCTGGCCAAGCCACTTTCCACTATTTCCCTGAAGTCCGGCTACCTGGGCAGGTCCCAATGGATGGAGAGCAGCAAATGTAGCTCCCACCTCCAGGAAAGGAAGGAAGGAGCACCCAGGAAACTATAAAGCTGTCAGACTGACCTCAGTACCAGGGAAGGTCATGGAGCAGATCAGCTCAAGCACCATTTCACAACCTGCAGAGAACAGCTAGGGGCTCTGCCCACTCAGCAGGGGTTTATGAAGGGCAGATCCTGCCTGGTGAACCTCATCTTCTTCCCTGAGAAGATGACACATTACTGGATGAGGGAAAGGTTGTGGCTATTGTCTGCCTGACTTCTGAAAAGCCTTTGCCACTGTTTCCCACAGAAGTCTCATGGAGAAGCTGCTTGCTCATGGCTTGGCTGAGCACTGCTCTGCTGGATAAAGCACTGGCTGGGGAAAGGGCCCAAGGAGTGGTGCTCAGTGGAGTTAACTCCAGCTGGCAGCTGGTCACAAGTGATGTTCCTCAGGGCTCCATGCTGGGACCACTTCTGTTGCCCATCTTGATTGATGACCTTGATGAAGACAGAGAGTGTGGCAGTGGTAAGTTCAGAGATGACAGCAAGTTAGGTGCAGTGTTGGTCTGCAGGAGGCTAGGGAGGCTCTGCACAGGGACTTGGAGAGATTGGAGCCATGGCCAACATTCCCAAGCTGAGCTTCAACCAGGCCAAGGGCCAGGTCCTGACCTTGGGTCACACCAACCCGAGCAATGCTGCAGGCTTGGGGCAGTGTGGCTGGAAAGCTGCTGGCAGAAAGGGACCTGGGGGTGCTGCTGTGCAAGCAGCTGAACAGGAGCCAGCAGTGTTGCCAGGGGGCCAAGAAAGCCAATGGTATCCTGTCTGGGATCAGCAATGCTGTGTCCAGCAGGAGCAGGAGGGGATTGTAGCCTAGGACTCAGCTCTGGTGAGTCCTGTGTTCAGTTCGGGAACCTCAATACAAGAGAGATGTGGAGGTGCTGGAGGGAGTGCAGAGGAGGGCAAGGAAACTGTCAAGGGCCTGGAGAATAAATGTTATGAGGAGTGACTGAGGGAGCTGGGGATGGTTCGTCTGGAAAAGAGGAGGCTGAGGGGAGACCTCATGGCTGTCTACAGGGACCTTGAGAGGACATTGTAGAGAGGCTGGTGCTGGTCTCTTCTGACAGGTAAGGAGTGCTAGAAGAGGGAATGGCCTGAAGCTGTGACTGGGTAGGTTTAGAGTGGTGTGATGAAGAGGTTCTCAATTTCTGGATAGGAAATATGAATTATAGAAATATCGATTTTATTGGTTACTAAATTTATCAATAACTGATGAATCACTATTTATATCCCTATTCCAGTGCCCGACTGTGAAAGACATCCCATAAGTGTTCAGTATTTATCATTTGGACTCAATTAGAATCTTTACAGACTGAATTGCAATTACTGGAACAAAGGGTGCAAGTCTGCTGCGTGTCCAGCAGGTGGCGACTCGACAGGACGCCGACAGCTGCTTACCTCCCTACAGAGTATTGCACTGTGTCAGAGGCTTGAACTCGAAATGTTACTCTGCTGGAGGTGGGGGCTTGGCACTGAGCGTCAGTGAGTGGAAAGCACCTGGAACATACACTGTGTCCCTTGTTTGTAGCAAGGTTAGCTGCTAGGCTGCAGCAGGCTGCTGTCGCCGGGGCTGGCTGCTGGGCTGGTCCAGAGGGTGACGGTGTGGGCAGCCGTCTGCCTCCCGCCGCAGCGGAGAGGGGTCGGACCGTAGGCTAGCTGGTAAGCAGGTTCCCTTTGCAGGACTCAGGCGGCTCCCTTGGGACGGCAGGGAGCGTTCCTGCGGGGTGGGCCCGGCAGGGCTGGTAGGGCTGGTCCCTGGCTGGGGTGGGCCCTCGCGGCAACCACCTTCGGGGCCGGTGAGAACAGCCCTGGGGCAGAGGCGCGGCAGCGCGGAGAGGCAACGTCTCCTTTGCTTGTCTCGAAGGAGCGTGCTGGACCCTCTGGGAGTGGTGCCGGCTCGGGAGCACAGGGCACAGATGGTGCTCTGGATTTGCCTGGGGGGCGAGGGCACGGAGCGGCAGAAGTGAGGGCTCCTCTTCTCTCCCGCACGGGCAGGGTCACGCAGGCATGCGGCGAGGCGCTGCTCCTGCTTTCCCAACTGGCAGCCAGGGCTCTGCAGCTCCTCAGTCTGCTGCTTCAGGCTGTAGCAGATGTTTGGACTGCTGAACCCAGCTGAGTCCCTTCCCCGTCGACTGGGCAGTCTCAACCCAGGGAGTCCACTTCTGCTCAACCACGGTGGGCTCTTTTGACTGGTGAGCCATAGAATGCTGTAACTTCTCTGGATCTCAGCGAAGGTCCCTCCTCTGGAAAGACTCTTAGGTCTGCGGCATTGGGAAGGGCTGCGCAGGGAGGTGGTGGAGTCCCCAACCCTGGATTTGTTTAAAGGTGGTTTGGGTGTGGGGCTTGGGGATAGGGTTTACAGTATCACAGTATCACAGTATAACCAAGGTTGGAAGAGACCCCAAGGATCATCAAGTCCAACCTGTCCCAACAGACCATGGCACTAAGTGCCACGTCCAATCTCCCCTTGAACACCTCCAGGGACGGCGACTCCACCACCTCCCTGGGCAGCCCATTCCAATGACGAATGACTCGCTCAGTGAAGAACTTCCTCCTCACCTCGAGTCTAAACCTCCCCTGGCACAGCTTGAGACTGTGTCCCCTTGTTCTGGTGCTGGTTGCCTGGGAGAAGAGACGAACCCCCTCCTGTCTACAACCACCTTTCAGGTAGTTGTAGAGGGCAATGAGGTCACCTCTGATCCTTCTCTTCTCCAGGCTAAACAATCCCAGCTCCCTCAGCCTCTCCTCATAGGGCTTGTGCTCAAGGGGCGAGCCTTGTAGAGTAGGGCTCTCTGTTGCCCTTGGGGAGCCTGAGGGTCTTTTGCATCCTGAGTGTTTGTGTGTGCTTTGTGAAATGGGTGATCTGCAGCAGTCCTGTCAAACCTCAACTATGCCACAGCACAGGCACTGCAGGTGTGCTGAGCAGCAGCTTTTTCTCCTCCCCGTGGCAGTGGCTGTGGCCCTGGCAGAGTCATTTCCGGCAGCTCTGCTCTCGTGGGGCTCTGGCTGGGCCCTGTGGCCTTTGGAGTCTCTCTCAGACACGCAGCAGCAGCGCTCTCAGCATGCGCCTCGCCTGTCTCCTCCTGGCTGCCTTCCTCAGGCAACCACAGGGTAAGCACTGCCTTGCACGGCAAGCATGGTTCCTCTTCTGCCCAGGGCCCCCTCAGCCCCTCAGCAGAGCTCTGCAGGAGCTGCTCTGCACTTAGGGGCCAGGCTTGGGAAGCTCAGCTCACACAGCTGGCTTTGCAGCTGCTTTCTCAAGGGGCTGCTGCTGCTGGAACAGCAGAGCTCAGATGCAGAAGCAGCAGCTCCTCTCCTGACCATCTCAGCCCTCTTGCCTTCCTCTCCTCTTGCCAAGTGTCCACCTCTCTCAGCCCCTCTCGGCTGCTCTCTCTGGGCCCAGTGTTGCACAGCCATGGCACTGCAGAAGCTCTTTTGCCTCTCAGCACTGCACATTTTCTCACCTTGCAGCCCAGACACAGAGGGCTTTGGAGAGCTGAGGCAGGGACATGAAAGCTCTCTCATGCCACTGACATTCTGATCTTGTCCCACTCCCTCTCCTGGCTGGCCCATGTCATTCAGCAGGCCCTGGCTCTCCATTTTTCCTGCATGTCTGCAGTGCCAGAGGTTACTCTTCCCTGTCTTCCATGACCTTGGCATTATCTCAGTGAGCACGGAAGGGGAAGCAGGGTAAAACATCTTTCAGGACATGGGAGGGTTCCTCACCCTGTTTAAGGTGTCCTTGGAGGCAGCACAGGAGAGTCAGGCACTCCAGGCTGTTCCTGCAGACTCTGGGCAGCAGAAGAGACAGGAGGGAAGAGCTGGGTGAAAGCTCAGCTCTCTCTCTTGGGTATCTCTGTGGGAGGGAATTGGCATTCCTGTGCTGTGGGAGCCTTCTCCTCTGACACTTTCCATCTCCACTTGTTCTGCATATCAGTCTCTTTCCCTCCACAGTCCCTATCCTTTGCTCTCTTCCAGGCACCATGGGGCAGGTCACTGTCACCCAGCAAGAAGGACAAGTCACACTGAAGCAGAGAGACACCTTCCACACCAAATGCTCATACCAGACAACTAACTTTGGTGCCTTGTTCTGGTACCAGCAGAGGAAAGGCCAAGCTCCCCAGCTGCTCTCCTTCCATGTAGCAGCTGGCCCCAAGCCCAGCGGCCGTCTGACCACGCTGCTGAACACCACGGGGAAATACAGCCTGCTGCAGCTGGAGGCAGTGGAGGTCTCTGACAGTGCCTTGTACCTCTGTGTTGTGAGAGACACCCTGGTGCAGGAGCTTGCTTGGCTGTGCAAGAAGCCAGGGGAGGGAGGGGAAGTGTCTGGGCAAGGCTGAGCTGGGGCAAGAGGCTCTCAGCTCTCCCCTGGCAGTGCTGCTTCCCCTGAACATATGCAGGACAAGATCCTTTTCCAGGAGGGGACAGAGGCTGTGGCTGGAGAGGCAGCAGAATGTGGTGAAAGAGTCTCAGGTTCCCATTTTTTAACCATGGTTATGTAGTTGTTCTGCCCAGTGGCTCTGCTCAGGTGGTGGCAATGTAGGAGCTTGGGATCACTTCGACAATGGATCCAAAGAGCTGCAGCTCTTTGCTTTCTGGATTGCTGCATCTGGAAAGATGATGATGATAAACTCTTGGTCTGCCTCCTTTTTCCCAGCACAGGGCTACCCAAAGCATGAGGAAATCCTTTCTTCACAGCCTTGTGAGCTGCTGGCACCTCAGAGCCTCCAGCAGCACTGAGCTCCTCACTGAGGGAGAGCAGTGGTTGGGCTCTTTGTCTGCAGGACCTGCTTGGAGGCCAAGGGGCTGTATCTGAGCTGAGCTGTCAGAAGCAGGGCCTGATCCCCACTGCCTGTGCAGGAGCCAGGGATGTCTCCCTCAGCTGCAAGGGACAGTGCCTGGAAGGGCCTCACTGCTGTGCTCCCTACTCCCTACTCCTTCCTCTGGGGAATGATGAATAGGCCACTTGTGTCCCCCCCTCATCCCCCAGCCCCCAAGGCAATGCCTTGCTTACACAGCAAGCTGAGGCAATGACACCAAAGCAGGATGCAGGTGGAGGCAGAGGCTGGGCTGTGGGAAACTTGAATGGCTCTGGAGTGGCCATTTGTGAAGGGGCAGCTTTTTGCCAAGGGGCAGCAAAGCAAATAAGGGAAAGGCAAAGGCAAAGGCAAAGGCCAGCAGCTGTGCTGCAAAGACCTCCAGGGTGTGCATCCTTGGGCCAGCAGCATCTGCTGAGCTCCTGGAGGTGTGTCCCTGCGGCTTCCCCAGCAGCTCTGTCAGCGCAGGCACCTTCTGCCATAGGAGCGGCTGGCAGTGCCAGAGAGGTCCCAGCAGCCAGAGCTGATGGGCACTCCCTCACAGCTGAGGATGCTGCCAACAGCAGCGGAGCTGGAGGAGCCCACAAGGGTGTTGTGCGGGAAGGAGCTGAGGCTGGGCCGGGCAGGGTCAGCAGCGCAGCAGGAGGCTCAATGGCCACAGTGGAGCTCTGGCACTGCCTGACACAGGCCTCAGTGCAGCTGCTGGCCAGCGGGCTTGGGCCACAGGGCCGGCAGGGCAGGCACTGGCTGTAGCAGGACATGGCTGGAGGCTGGAGGTGCAGCTGGCAGAGAGGGCAGGGAGGAAGCAGAGAAGGCAGCTGGGGGAGGAGCAGCCTGGTGACACTGTCCCAAAGGAGCCAAGGCCAAGACTCAGTGGGGAGCTGGAAGCTGTGCAGCAGCCACAGGGCCTGCGGTGTTGCCTATGTGACGACCTGGTTCAAGACCAGTAAAGTGATCAAGTGCTGGCCAGTTGGTCAATCCGCAGGCTGACAGCAATGTGGTGGACAGCAAATGGCGTTTGTTGGTAAGCGACACACCGTGATATAGCTTTGGTTTACAGCCTCACTTCCATCTGCTTACGTTTATGGCCTGAGCACTATTGGTCATCCAGAGAGCCTTTATCTTTCCGGGCAGCGCGATATCACCCGGCTGCTGGACCCTAGCTACTGGCTAGCTACATTTCCCCCCACTATGAATAACTAAATTACCTAAAATGTACCAATATATATAAAAATTCTATCCTCATCCTAATTCTGTAATTTATAGTAGTCTTAAAAGATATACATCATAAAAACCTGAGGTGTACTGTGCTCAGCTACAAAAGGTTGAAACTATAAAACTACAAAACTATAAAAATATCACAGTATAAAAGTATAAAACCATAAACTCTGTGCTACAACACTGCAGTAAGGCACACTGAGCAAGTGCAAATTTAGAAGCAACCGGAGATGCCTGGAGAGGGACCGATCGAAGGCTTTTCTAAAGCAGTTGCTGATCTTCTACAAGCATGATGTTAACCTTTCCCAACCGACTCTTGACGAAGGACATGAGCCTGTTCAGTATGCAGGGTGCAAAGATCAGTGTCACCACAATCATTGCCATCGGCCTTATCAGGGTAGATATAGTTTCATAGTTTCATAGTTTCATAGTTTCAGTCAGGGTTGGAAGGGACCACAAGGATCATCTAGTTCCAACCCCCCTGCCATGGGCAGGGACACCCTGCACTAGATCAGGCTGGCCAGAGCCTCATCCAGCCTGGGCTGAAACACTTCCAGGGACGGGGCCTCAACCACCTCCCTGCACAACCCATTCCAGGCCTTCACCACTCTCATGGTGAAGAACTTCCTCCTCACCTCCAGCCTGAATCTCCCCACCTCCAGCTTCATTCCATTCCCCCTAGTCCTATCACTACCTGATAGCCTGAGAAGTCCCTCCCCAGCCTTCTTGTAGGCCCCCTTCAGATACTGGAAGGCCACAATGAGGTCACCTTGGAGCCTTCTCTTCTCCAGACTGAACAGCCCCAACTCCTTCAGTCTGTCCTCACAGGAGAGGTGCTCCAGCCCTCTGCTCATCCTCGTAGCCCTTCTCTGGACACCTTCCAGCACCTCCAGATCCTCTTGTAATAGGGGCTCCAGAACTGGAGGCAGTATTCCAGTGGGGTCTCACCAGAGCTGAGTAGAGGGGAGAATCCCTCCCTTGACCTGCTGGCCACACTTCTCCTGATGCAGCCCAGGCTCTGATTGGCTTTCCGGGCTGCAAGTGCACATATCAAAGCGGTTAGCCACGGTGAGTGGTTAAACCACGAATCAAACCACCCTCGTTGAGCCTCTCTCTCCTTTTTCCTCTTTTCTAAACCTTCTCTGAGTTTGGCCATGGAATCCCTGTCAACCCCAGTGTGATCTGCGTACACACAGCACTCCTCCCCCAGTGCAACACACAATCCACCTCGCTGTAGAAGCAAGAGATCCAATCCTCTGCCATTTTGCAAAACTACCTCTGACAATGCCCTCACTGACTTTTCAAGGGCACTAATCGACTGTTCAGTTCTGGCTAAAGCTTCATCCACTGCTGCTCTCAAGGCATGAAATTCCTTACTCTGCTGCACCAAAGATGTTACACCTGTACCTAGTCCCGCACTCCCTATAGTCATTAGAGTAGCCACCGTTAATGCTGTGAGGGGTTCTCGTCTTGACAACTAATGGTCTAGAATAATCTGTGATTTATAGGCAAATTCTTCCGAATGGTAAAACATTTTAGGGATTATGGTTACCTGCACACAATAATCTGATTCATTAAAGTGATCTAACACTAAACAGGCTGTAACTCCTATCATAGAACACACCCATTTTGTGTTTTCAGCTGGTAACAGCCATTTCGCAGGTCTCTTAGATCCAACATACCTCCTACCATCTTGTACACAGAACTTCTTCTTTGCTTCAGGGACATTACCTACACATACCCCTCTACCTGTCACGTGTGTCAGCGTGATTCCTTGCCTCTCAGTCTTCCATTTGCACTGTGCTGGATTGGTGTCACTCGTGTACCGAACTGGTGTTGCTATCCCCACGGCTTCATAAAAGGGTGGTCTGCCCATAACACAGCCAACAATGTGCAGTAAGGTTCGGGCTTGTTTCGTTCAACACTGAGTGACTAACCTGTATCAACTTCCACAGGGAGTCCTCTCCAAGGCTCTCATGCGAGGCCGGAACAGTTTGTGTGGCTTTTATTCTCGAGCTCGCTGTTATGCCTAAACTAAATGACTATTTTCTACTGAAGCGCTAGTGACTGGGCTTAAGCTGCTATTTCTGATGCTATCTTCACATTCTACCTTCACAGCTTGGTTAGGACCCACAGGCTCCGGATCATTCAGGATCGCCTCCTTCTTGATGTTAATCACTCCACCTCTGTCTTTCCCTGCTTCCTAAACCCAAAGTCCCCAGCTCCTCCCTACGAGCCAACCAGGGTCATGATATTGGGCAACATTCAGATTCCACATGGTGCAATTCCAGATTAACTCATGAAGTGTACCGTGTCTATCAAGGGCACGCCCCATAATGGGTTTGCATTCGTGGGGATTCCAGGACACCTTCAAATAAGGGTCTATCCCAGGTTCTTCGATCCACGGGTGAGCAAGCGTCTCGCCACCCCAGTACGCACAAAAGTAGTGTCCAGGTAGATTGCAATACGATTTTCCAGGGTTGGAACTAGGGCACAGATAAAACGATAGTTGTGCTTTATCACATGTTCCCTTTGCATCCACTAACTCACACAGTGTGACCTTAAAAGTGGGTGCCCCCACTGTTATAATGGTTTTCACGACCGTGGATCGATCCCCTTGGGACAAAGTCCATTTAAATGGTTGATGTGCCTGATGACTGTGGTAATCTGGCTCTGCTTGCTCTAGAGCAGTAAGCCCTAAGATCAAGATCACACAAAGGCATCGTAGCCCCTTTCTGCGAAGGCCATTTTGCTGTTGTCTGGATTCTGCCAGTGCGGAACTCCCAGGCTCAGACAGGATGTTTTCCGAGTTGTCGACTTCACTTGCCACTGGGGTGTACGGGTTACGGGGACGTCCAATGATCCGATCCTGTGAACAGAAACTCACAGTTTTCATTAGTTTTATCCCGAAGGTCTGGTTTAATAGACTTAAGCGGACACCATTTAATTCTACCATCTTGGCGGGCTGTCACATTTTCCTGCCAGGGCCACCCTGGGGCCTCGCCCCCAAGGGGTGGTTGCTGCTCTTCCTGAGTTGGGGGCTGATTCAGCTGGGCTGTCGGTTGGACCATAAAGTTGGTAGTTTGTTGTGGGGGTGGCAGGTTTGAAAACGTCACACCCCGTCCGAGGTT
Source organism: Colaptes auratus (assembly GCA_015227895.2). NCBI lineage: Eukaryota > Metazoa > Chordata > Aves > Piciformes > Picidae > Colaptes > Colaptes auratus. The sequence goes on from JAAWVA010000045.1 coordinate 922,498, forward strand.
GGCGTAGTTGGGCCGCCTCGCATTCCAACCGGGAGAGGGCTGTGTGCGGCCTGATTGCCCCCTCCCCCTCCCCTTTCCCTGGGCCTTAGATCTGCATTCCTTAGCAAGGTGTCCTTTCTTTCAGCAAGCCCAGCACAGCCCTCTGAATCAGCTCTCTGGTGGAGAAGGCGCCGTGAGCAAGTGCTCCAAAAGGGGGCAGTTGGCCACCACATGACCTTTCTGTCCACATTTAAAACATACCATCACAGTAGCCATTGCAGCCACTGCTGCCTGAATCGGGGCTAGATGTTCTTTGGTGACATGTTTAATCATATCCGCGATGCTCGCCCCCGCTGGCAGTGACCGTAAGGTTTCCTTGGTTGTCGCATTGCACTGCTGGCGCAAGCATTCCGCCACAACCGGGCCTTTTGCTTCCGCGGGCAGGGACGAGGAGCCAATTGCTGTGTGGAGGCGATCCACAAATTGTGCAAAGCTCTTTTTCCCTCGCGGATCCTGGGAGCGTCCTCCCCGCTGGGCTGGTCCTGCCGCTCCAGACGCTGTTTGGCTGAATCCAGGTTGTTCCCGGGTTTCGGCAACACTTGTTGCCTGTGACCAATGTGACGACCTGGTACAAGAGCAGTAAAGTGATCAAGTGCTGGCCAGTTGGACAATCCACACACTGACACCAATGTGGTGGACAGCAAATGGCGTTTGTTGGTAAGCGACACACCGTGATATAGCTTTGGTTTACAGCCTCACTTCCATCTGCTTACGTTTATGGCCTGAGCACTACTGGTCATCCAGAGAGCACTTATCTTTCCGTAGAGCACGATATCTCCCGGCTGCTGGACCCTAGCTACTGGCTAGCCACACTTTGGTACCCTGTGAAGAGTAGCCTGGCCCAGGGAGGCTCTTTCCCAGTTCACACACCACAAGCTGCCTCAGCCACCTCCCAGCCTCTCCCTAAGCACACCTCCTCCTGCTTCCCTCTCTCCTCACAAGAAGACTCAAGCATCAGGAGAGAAGAGAGGCAGCAGCAGCTGAGAGCTGCTCCCAGGGGAGATCTCCTTTTGGAAGAGGAGCAGAAGGGGCTCCAGACTCACCTGCTTGCCAAGCAGAAGGAGGCAGGAGAAGTGGAGGAGAGAGCAGGACCTGGGCTGCCTTTTCTCCCTGCCCCTCATTGCTGCAGGAGCAGAGGCACCTTGGCAGAGGTAACAATCTTTGCACAAGCTCATCTTGAATGCCAAGCATCACAGCTAAGGACATGGCTGTGCTTTCATCTCCTGCACTGCTGCCTTTTCATCTTCAGATCTGTGCCAGGCCCCAGCAAAGGCTTCTTCTGAGCACTGGGTGGAAAGGATCCAGGATTTCCAGGGCAGGAATGCAGGAGTGCAGGCAGAAGACTCATCTCAGGTGCTGGAGGGCTCTGGATCAGAGCAGTGATGTCAGCCTGGGCCACTCAGTCCTGAGCTGGACCCCCTGGGCTTCTGTGTCTTTGCTTCCCTCCTCATCTGACTCTGATGGTCAATAGTTTTGGCCTCCCCACCTGTGTGTCTTGTGATACTCCCATCTGACCCCATCCAGTGTTGCTCCTACCTGTGCTGTACTTCTCTTGGTGTCTGCAGTTTTGTCTGCAAGAAGCAGAAAGCAATTTCCTAGGGTCAGAGTGAGCCCAAGTGCAGATGCATGGTGATGGCAACACCCTGCTGGAGGTGGGGAGATTCAGGCTGGAGGTGAGGAGGAAGTTCTTCACCATGAGAGTGGTAAAGGCCTGGAGTGGGTTGTCCAGGGAGGTGGTTGGGGCCCCGTCCCTGGAGGTGTTTAAGCCCAGGCTGGATGAGGCTCTGGCCAGCCTGATCTAGTGTGGGGTGTCCGTGCCCATGGCACGGGGGTTGGAAATAGATGATCCTTGTGGTCCCTTCTAACCCTGACTGATCCTATGATACTATCTCTCCAGGATAGAGACGCAGAAATGCAGCTCCTCTCTCCTCCCCTCTCCTCTTTTGGTCCCTGCAGAGCTCATGCTCCACTGCTACCAGTCCCTGGCATCACCAGCAATGGTTCCACTCCATTGTCTATCCCTTTTTGGGGCATATCAGCCCAAGGAGGGGAAATCCTTTCTTGCCTTGCAGCTGGGAACTTCATGTAGCCTTCAGCCTGTAATAGCAGCCTGGTCAGACCGATGGAGCAGCCTTTGGCAGCTGGTGACAAGTGAGGAGGAGAATGAGCCCAGGGAGAAAGCTGCTGAGGTGCTGGAGAGATGGACATGGAGCCAGGCACAGCTGCAAGGCCTTTCTGGCTTCATAGACTATGTGCATGAGGGATTTGTGCTGCAGTTCCCACTGGAAGGGACCATCCAAGCTGCCAGCAGCAGACACCCAAGGGTGCTGAGAGAGCTGGCAGACTGCTGGCCAAGCCACTTTCCACTATTTCCCTGAAGTCCTGGCTACCTGGGCAGGTCCCAATGGACTGGAGAGCAGCAAATGTAGCTCCCACCTCCAGGAAAGGAAGAAAGGAGCACCCAGGAAACTATAAAGCTGTCAGACTGACCTCAGTACCAGGGAAGGTCATGGAGCAGATCAGCTCAAGCACCATTTCACAACATGCAGAGAACAGCTAGGGGCTCTGCCCACTCAGCAGGGGTTTATGAAGGGCAGATCCTGCCTGGTGAACCTCATCTTCTTCTCTGAGAAGATGACACATTACTGGATGAGGGAAAGGTTGTGGCTGTTGTCTGCCTGGACTTCTGAAAAGCCTTTGCCACTGTTTCCCACAGAAGTCTCATGGAGAAGCTGCTTGCTCATGGCTTGGCTGAGCACTGCTCTGCTGGATAAAGCACTGGCTGGGGGAAAGGGCCCAAGGAGTGGTGCTCAGTGGAGTTAACTCCAGCTGGCAGCTGGTCACAAGTGATGTTCCTCAGGGCTCCATGCTGGGACCACTTCTGTTGCCCATCTTGATTGATGACCTTGATGAAGACAGAGAGTGTGGCAGTGGTAAGTCAGAGATGACAGCAAGTTAGGTGCAGTGTTGGTCTGCAGGAGGCTAGGGAGGCTCTGCACAGGGACTTGGAGAGATTGGAGCCACGGCCAACATTCCCAGGCTGAGCTTCAACCAGGCCAAGGGCCAGGTCCTGAGCTTGGGTCACACCAACCCAAGCAATGCTGCAGGCTTGGGGCAGTGTGGCTGGAAAGCTGCTGGCAGAAAGGGACCTGGGGGTGCTGCTGTGCAAGCAGCTGAACAGGAGCCAGCAGTGTTGCCAGGGGGCCAAGAAAGCCAATGGTATCCTGTCTGGGATCAGCAATGCTGTGTCCAGCAGGAGCAGGGAGGGGATTGTAGCCTAGGACTCAGTTCTGGTGAGTCCTGTGTTCAGTTTGGGCACCTCAATACAGAGAGATGTGGAGGTGCTGGAGGGAGTGCAGAGGAGGGCAAGGAAACTGTCAAGGGCCTGGAGAATAAATGTTATGAGGAGTGACTGAGGGAGCTGGGGATGGTTCGTCTGGAAAAGAGGAGCTGAGGGGAGACCTCATGGCTGTCTACAGGACCTTGAAAGGACATTGTAGAGAGGCTGGTGCTGGTCTCTTCTGACAGGTAAGGAGTGCTAGAAGAGGGAATGGCCTGAAGCTGTGACTGGGTAGGTTTAGAGTGGTGTGATGAAGAGGTTCTCAATTTCTGGATAGGAAATATGAATTATAGAATATCGATTTTATTGGTTACTAAAATTATCAATAACTGATGAATCACTATTTTATATCCCTATCCCCCGTGCCCGACTGTGAAAGACATCCCATAAGTGGTTCAGTATTTATCATTTGGACTCAAGTAGAATCTTTACAGACTGAATTGCAATTACTGGAACAAAGGGTGCAAGTCTGCTGCGTGTCCAGCAGGTGGCGACTCGACAGACGCCGACAGCTGCTTACCTCTCTACAGAGTATTGCACTGTGTCAGAGGCTTGAACTCGAAGTTACTCTGCTGGAGGTGGGGGCTTGGGACTGAGCGTCAGTGAGTGGAAAGCACCTGGAACATACACTGTGTCCTTTGTTTGTAGCAAGGTTAGGTGCTAGGCTGCAGCAGGCTGCTGTCGCCGGGGCTGGCTGCTGGGCTGGTCCAGAGGGCGACGGTGTGGGCAGCCTTGTGCCTCCCGCCGCAGCAGAGAGGGGTCGGACCGTAGGCTAGCTGGTAAGCAGGTTCCCTTTGCAGGACTCAGGCGGCTCCCTCGGGACGGCAGGGAGCGTTCCTGCGGGTGGCCCGCAGGGCTGTAGGGCTGGTCCCTGGCTGGGTCCGGCCTCGCGGCAACCACCTTCGGGGCCGGTGAGGACAGCCCCGGGGGAGAGGCGCGGCAGCGCGGAGAGGCAACGTCTCCTTTGCTTGTCTCGAAGGAGCGTGCTGGACCCTCTGGGAGCGGTGCCGGCTCTGGAGCACAGGGCACGGATGGTGCTCTGGATTTGCTGGGGGCAGAGGGCACGGAGCGGCAGAATGAGGGCTCCTCTTCTCTCCCGCACGGCAGGGTCACGCAGGCATGCGGCGAGGCGCTGCTCCTGCTTTCCCACTGGCAGCCAGGGCTCTGCAGCTCCTCAGTCTGCTGCTTCAGGCTGTAGCAGATGTTTGGCTGCTGAACCCAGCTGAGTCCCCTTCCCCGTCGACTGGGCTGTGTCACCCTCGGGGTCCACTTCTCTTGAAGCCACGGTGGGCTCTTTTGACTGGTGGGCATGGCCATAGAATGCTGTAGCTTCTCAGGCTCTCAGCGAAGGTCCCTCCTCTGGAGAGACTCTCAGGGCTGCGGCATTGGGAAGAGCTGCACAGGGAGTGGTGGAGTCCCCAACCCTGGATGTGTTTAAAGGTGGTTTGGGTGTGGGGTTTGGGGATAGGGTTTAGGGGCGAGCCTTGTAGAGTAGGGCTCTCGGTTGCCCTTGGGGAGCCTGAGGGTCTTTTGCATCCTGAGTGTTGTGTGTGCTTGTGAAATGGGTGATCTGCAGCAGTCCTGTCAAACCTCAACTATGCCACAGCACAGGCACTGCAGGTGTGCTGAGCAGCAGCTTTTTTCTCCTCCCCGTGGCAGTGGCTGTGGCCCTGGCAGAGTCATTTCCGGCAGCTCTGCTCTCGTGGGGCTCTGGCTGGCCCTGTGGCCTTTGGAGTCTCTCTCAGACACGCAGCAGCAGCGCTCTCAGCATGCGCCTCGCCTGTCTCCCTCCTGGCTGCCTTCCTCAGGCAACCACAGGGTAAGCACTGCTTGCCGGCAAGCATGGTTCCTCTTCTGCCCGGGCCCCCTCACCCCTCAGCAGAGCTCTGCAGGAGCTGCTCTGCACTTAGGGGCCAGGCTTGGGAAGCCTCAGCTCACACAGCTGGCTTTGCAGCTGCTTTCTCAAGGGGCTGCTGCTGCTGGAACAGCAGAGCTCAGATGCAGAAGCAGCAGCTCCTCTCCTGACCATCTCAGCCCTCTTTGCCTTCCTCTCCTCTTGCCAAGTGTTCCACCTCTCTCAGCCCCTCCTCGCTGCTCTCTCTGGCCCAGTGTGCACAGCCATGGCACTGCAGAAGCTCTTTTGCCTCTCAGCACTGCACATTTCTCACCTTGCAGCCCAGACACAGAGGGCTTTGAGAGCTGAGGCAGGGACATGAAAGCTCTCTCAAGCCACTGACATTCTGATCTTGTCCCACTCCCTCTCCTGGCTGGCCCATGTCATTCAGCTGGCCCTGGCTCTCCATTTTTCCTGCATGTCTGCAGGGCAGGGATTCCTTTTCCCTTCCATTCCCAACTTCGTAGCTATCCCAGAGAAGCTGGGGATGTGCTGCAGGAAGGGGCCTGCAGTCCTCTCAGGAGCTCCCAAGGCTTTTCAGGCTCAGGTTCCCTGGAGACTCTCTCCTCCTTCCCTTTCTTCCTTCTCTTCCTCAAGCCAACCTGCTCGTGCTCTCTCTGGTGGTCAGCTTGGCAGCAGCTGGCCTCTGCTGCTGCCATTCTCTGTTCCTCTAGCACTGGCCAGAGGCATTTTCACTCAGTGGGGACTTCCCCAGCCTGCCACAGCTTTTGCAATACAATAGAGAGGGTTCAGTGACCTCCTCCCAGTCCCTCAGCACCTGGGGGTGTATCCCATTGGCTCCCATGGCCCTGTACACTCTCAAGTCCTTTAGGAGATCTTCCCTCAACAAGAGCAGTTCTTTCTTCCAGCCCCAGCCATTACTTCTGTGAGTCTGGGGGTGTGGCTGGAGCCCTGCCAGTGGAGACTGAGGTAAAGAAGTTGCTGAGGACCTCAGCCTTCTCCATGGCACTTGCCACCAGTTCTGCCCTTCCTTCTGAGGGGCCCACACCTGCTAATCTTCCCTTTGCCATTCATGTGCCTGAAGAGACTGTTGCTGTTTCCCTTGCTCTCCCTGGCTGGATAGAATTCCAACTGAGCTTTAGCTCTTCTAACCAGGTCTCTTGCTGCTCAGGCCGTTTCCTTATGTGCCCCATCCCAGATGTATTTCCTTCGCTCTGTGTACAGTGCAGACAGGAGAGGACACACAGAGGCCAGGCTTGACTGCAGCAGAACTTAATCAGTCAAAAGAAAAACCAAAGTCACTGCCAGTGGAGGACAGCAGTGCAGGAATGCCCCAAAACACACCAGAGTCTGTGGCCCTTGGCCACGCTCAGTTCCTGCACAGGATCTGCATCCATCCTGGAGAAGAGCAGAGAGATGACTCCCAGCAGGATGGATTTGTTGGGCAGCTTTTTGCCAAGGGACAGCAAAGCAAAGAAGGAAAGGCAAAGGCAAAGGCCAGCAGCTGTGCTGCAAAGACCTCCAGGGTGTGCATCCTGGGCCAGCAGCATCTGCTGAGCTCCTGGAGGTGTGTCCCTGCGGCTTCCCCAGCAGCTCTGTCAGCGCAGGCACCTTCTGCCATAGGAGCGGCTGGCAGTGCCAGAGAGGTCCCAGCAGCCAGAGCTGATGGGCACTCCCTCACAGCTGAGGATGCTGCCAACAGCAGCGGGGCTGGAGGAGCCCACAAGGGTGTTGTGCGGGAAGGAGCTGAGGCTGGGGCCGGGCAGGGTCAGCAGCGCAGCAGGAGGCTCAATGGCCACAGGGAGCTCTGGCACTGCTGACACAGGCCTCAGTGCAGCTGCTGGCCAGCGGGTTGGGCCGCAGGGCCGGCAGGGCAGGCACTGGCTGTGGCAGGACATGGCTGGAGGCAGGCTGGAGGTGCAGCTGGCAGAGAGGGCAGGGAGGAAGCAGAGAAGGCAGCTGGGGGAGGAGCAGCCTGGTGACACTGTGCCAAAGGAGCCAAGGCCAAGACTCAGTGGGGAGCTGGAAGCTGTGCAGCAGCCACAGGGCCTTGGACACCTGTGAGGAGCAGCCTGCCCAGGGAGGCTCTCTCCCAGTTCACACACCACAAGCTGCCTCAGCCACCTCCCAGCCTCTCCCTAAGCACACCTCTCCTGCTTCCCTCTCTCCTCACAAGAAGACTCAAGCATCAGGAGAGAAGGGAGCAGCAGCAGCTGAGAGCTGCTCCCAGGAGAGAACTCCTTTTGGAAGAGGAGCAGAAGGGGCTCCAGACTCACCTGCTTGCCAAGGAGAAGGAGGCAGGAGAAGTGGAGGAGAGAGCAGGACCTGGGCTGCCTTTTCTCCTGCCCCTCATTGCTGCAGGAGCAGAGGCACCTTGGCAGAGGTAACAATCTTTGCACAAGCTCATCTTGAATGCCAAGCATCACAGCTAAGGACATGGCTGTGCTTTCATCTCTGCACTGCTGCCTTTTCATCTTCAGCTCTGTGCCAGGCCCCAGCAAAGGTTCTTCTGAGCACTGGGTGGAAAGGATCCAGGATTTCCAGGGCAGGAATGCAGGAGTGCAGGCAGAAGACTCATCTCAGGTGCTGGAGGGCTCTGGACCAGAGCAGTGATGTCAGCCTGGGCCACTCAGTCCTGAGTGGACCCCCTGGGCTTCTGTGTCTTTGCTTCCCTCCTCATCTGACTCTGATGGTCAATAGTTTTGGCCTCCCCACCTGTGTGTCTTGTGATACTCCCATCTGACCCCATCCACTGTTGCTCCTCCCTGTGCTGTACTTCTCTTGGTGTCTGCAGTTTTGTCTGCAAGAAGCAGAAAGCAATTTCCTAGGGTCAGAATGAGCCCAAGTGCAGATACATAGTGATGGCAACACCCTGCTGGAGGTGGGGAGATGCAGGCTGGAGGTGAGGAGGAAGTTCTTACCATGAGAGTGGTGAAGCCTGGAGTGGGTTGTCAGGGAGGTGGTTGGGCCCCGTCCTGGAGGTGTTTAAGCCCAGGCTGGATGAGGCTCTGGCCAGCCTGATCTAGTGTGGGGTGTCCCTGCCCATGGCAGGGGGTTGGAACTAGATGATCCTTGTGGTCCCTTCCAACCCTGACTGATCCTATGATACTATCTCTCCAGGACAGAGACGCAGAAATGCAGCTCCTCTCTCCTCACCTCTCCTCTTTTGGTCCCTGCAGAGCTCATGCTCCACTGCTACCAGTCCCTGGCATCACCAGCAATGGTTCCACTCCATTGTCTATCCCTTTTTGGGGCATATCAGCCCAAGGAGGGGAAATCCTTTCTTGCCTTGCAGCTGGGAACTGCCTGAGCCTTCAGCCTGTAATAGCAGCCTGGTCAGACAGGTGGAGCAGCCTTTGGCAGCTGGTGACAAGTGAGGAGGAGAATGAGCCCAGGGAGAAAGCTGCTGAGGTGCTGGAGAGATGGACATGGAGCCAGGCACAGCTGCAAGTCCTTTCTGGCTTCATAGACTATGTGCATGAGGGATTTGTGCTGCAGTTCCCACTGGAAGGGACCATCCAAGCTGCCAGCAGCAGACACCCAAGGGTGCTGAGAGAGCTGGCAGACTGCTGGCCAAGCCACTTTCCACTATTTCCCTGAAGTCCTGGCTACCTGGGCAGGTCCCAATGGATTGGAGAGCAGCAAATGTAGCTCCCACCTCCAGGAAAGGAAGGAAGGAGCACCCAGGAAACTATAAAGCTGTCAGACTGACCTCAGTACCGGGGAAGGTCATGGAGCAGATCAGCTCAAGCACCATTTCACAACCTGCAGAGAACAGCTAGGGGCTCTGCCCACTCAGCAGGGGCTTATGAAGGGCAGATCCTGCCTGGTGAACCTCATCTTCTCCCTGAGAAGATGACACATTACTGGATGAGGGAAAGGTTGTGGCTATTGTCTGCCTGGACTTCTGAAAAGCCTTTGCCACTGTTTCCACAGAAGTCTCATGGAGAGCTGCTTGCTCATGGCTTGGCTGAGCACTGCTCTGCTGGATAAAGCACTGGGCTGGGGAAAGGGCCCAAAGAGTGGTGCTCAGTGGAGTTAACTCCAGCTGGCAGCTGGTCACAAGTGATGTTCCTCAGGGCTCCATGCTGGGACCACTTCTGTTGCCCATCTTGATTGATGACCTTGATGAAGACAGAGAGTGTGGCAGTGGTAAGTTCAGAGATGACAGCAAGTTAGGTGCAGTGTTGGTCTGCAGGAGGCTAGGGAGGCTCTGCACAGGGACTTGGAGAGATTGGAGCCATGGCCAACATTCCCAGGCTGAGCTTCAACCAGGCCAAGGGCCAGGTCCTGAGCTTGGGTCACACCAACCCCAAGCAATGCTGCAGGCTTGGGGCAGTGTGGCTGGAAAGCTGCTGGCAGAAAGGGACCTGGGGGTGCTGCTGGACAAGCAGCTGAACAGGAGCCAGCAGTGTTGCCAGGGGCCCAAGAAAGCCAATGGTATCCTGTCTGGGATCAGCAATGCTGTGTCCAGCAGGAGCAGGGAGGGGATTGTAGCTAGGACTCAGCTCTGGTGAGTCTTGTGTTCAGTTTGGGCACCTCAATACCAAGAGAGATGTGGAGGTGCTGGAGAGAGTGCAGAGGAGGGCAAGGAAACTGTCAAGGGCCTGAGAATAAATGTTATGAGGAGTGACTGAGGGAGCTGGGGATGGTTAGTCTGGGAAAGAGGAGGCTGAGGGGAGACCTCATGGCTGTCTACAGGGACCTTGAAAGGACATTGTAGAGAGGCTGGTGCTGGTCTCTTCTGACAGGTAAGGAGTGCTAGAAGAGGGAATGGCCTGAAGCTGTGACTGGGTAGGTTTAGAGTGGTGTGATGAAGAGGTTCTCAATTCTGGATAGGAAATATGAATTATAGAAATATCGATTTATTGGTTACTAAAATTATCAATAACTGATGAATCACTAATTTATATCCCTATTCCCGTGCCCGACTGTGAAAGACATCCCATAAGTGGTTCAGTATTTATCATTTGGACTCAATTAGAATCTTTACAGACTGAATTGCAATTACTGGAACAAAGGGTGCAAGTCTGCTGCGTGTCCAGCAGGTGGCGACTCGACAGGAGGCCGACAGCTGCTTACCTCTCTACAGAGTATTGCACTGTGTCAGAGGCTTGAACTCGAAATGTTACTCTGCTGGAGGTGGGGGCTTGGGACTGAGCGTCAGTGAGTGGAAAGCACCTGGAACATACACTGTGTCTTGTTTGTAGCAAGGTTAGGGTGCTAGGCTGCAGCAGGTGCTGTCGCCGGGGCTGGCTGCTGGGCTGGTCCAGAGGGCGACGGTGTGGGCAGCCTTGTGCCTCCCGCCGCAGCAGAGAGGGGTCGGACTGTAGGCTAGCTGGTAAGCAGGTTCCCGTTGCAGCACTCAGGCGGCTCCCTCGGGAAGGCAGGGAGCGTTCCTGCGTGGTGGGCATGGCAGGGCTGGTAGGGTGGTCCCTGGCTGGGGTCGGCCCTCGCGGCAACCACCTTCGGGGCCGGTGAGGACAGCCCTGGGGCAGAGGCGCGGCAGCGCGGAGAGGCAAACTCCCTTTGCTTGTCTCGAAGGAGCGGGCAGGACCCTCTGGGAGCGGTGCCGGCTCTGGAGCACAGGGCACGGATGGTGCTCTGGATTTGCCTGGGGGGCAGAGGGCACGGGGTGGCAGAAGTGAGGGCTCCTCTTCTCTCCCGCACGGGCAGGGTCACGCAGGCATGCGGCGAGGCGCTGCTCCTGCTTTCCCAACTGGCAGCCAGGGCTCTGCAGCTCCTCAGTCTGCTGCTTCAGGCTGTAGCAGATGTTTGGACTGCTGAACCCAGCTGAGGCCCTTCCCCGTCGACTGGGCAGTCTCCCCTCGGGGGTCCACTTCTCCTGAAGCCACGGTGGGCTCTTCTGACTGGTGGGCATGGCCATAGAATGCTGTAGCTTCTCAGGCTCTCAGCGAAGGTCCCTCCTCTGGAGAGACTCTCAGGGCTCCGGCATTGGGAAGGGCTGCGCAGGGAGGTGGTGGAGTCCCCAACCCTGGATATGTTTAAAGGTGGTTTGGGTGTGGGGCTTGGGGATAGGGTTTAGGGGCGAGCCTTGTAGAGTAGGGCTCTCGGTTGCCCTTGGGGAGCCTGAGGGTCTTTTGCATCCTGAGTGTTTCTGTGTGCTTTGTGAAATGGGTGATCTGCAGCAGTCCTGTCAAACCTCAAGTATGCCACAGCACAGGCACTGCAGGTGTGCTGAGCAGCAGCTTTTTCTCCTCCCCGTGGCAGTGGTTGTGGCCCTGGCAGAGTCATTTCCGGCAGCTCTGCTCTCGTGGGGCTCTGGCTGGGCCTGTGGCCTTTGGAGTCTCTCTCAGACACGCAGCAGCAGCGCTCTCAGCATGCGCCTCGCCTGTCTCTCCTGGCTGCCTTCCTCAGGCAACCACAGGGTAAGCACTGCCTTGCCCTGGCTGAGGAAAACTTCCTTCCAGGTCTGCCCCTGTGAGGTACCCTAATAAGGGGCATTTCCTTCTCTCTTCCAGGCACCATGGGGCAGGTCACTGTCACCCAGCAAGAAGGACAAGTCACACTGAAACAGAGGACCTTCCACACCAAATGCACATACCAGACATCCTCCAGTCCTTACTTGTTCTGGTACCAGCAGAGGAAAGGCCAAGCTCCCAGCTGCTCTCTACCAGGCAGCAGCTGGCCCCAAGCCCAGCGGCCGTCTGACCACGCTGCTGAACACCACGGGGAAATACAGCCTGCTGCAGTGGAGGCAGTGGAGGTCTCTGACAGTGCCTTGTACCTCTGTGCTGTGAGAGACACCTGGTGCAGGAGCTTGCTTGGCTGTGCAAGAAGCCAGGGGAGCAGGGGAAGTGTCTGGGCAAGGCTGAGCTTGGGGCAAGAGGCTCTCAGCTCTCCCCTGGCAGTGCTGCTCCCCTGAGCACCCAGGGATCTGCAGGACAGGATCCATGATTGAATCCATTCTGTACTGTCCAGGCAGCAGTTTATTCAGTCATGCTATTTATTCAGACAGGTTCTTCTGTACTGCAACAGCATCTCAGCAATGGCTCAGTCTTCTGATCACCAGTGTGTGGAATGCTGCACTGGCTGGGGAAGAGCCAGGAGCACATCCAGGATCCATTGCATTCAGACATTGGTTTGTCTTGACTGCCATTAATGACCACAGTCTCATCCCTCTGGCCCTACAGCAGCTGGGTTTGTCTTGCCCTGAGACAGAGACAGCTTCAAAGTACTTCCCCTCTGCCATTTCCCTCTTGAATCCCTGCCATGGTGGCTGATGTAAAGGTGCTGCACCTTCTCCTTCTCCTGTCAGCCCTGCAGCAGTGATACACACTGACCGTAGCCATCAACATCCTGGTTGAGTGCACAGAGTCTACTGAGGACAGCAACTGGCAGGAGTGGCTGACACAGGAGGCTGTGCTGCCATTCAGCCAGGCTGAGAGCTGGGCAGGGAGAAACTGAGTGAAATTCTACAAGGGCAAGGGTAGAGTCTTGCACCTGGGAAAGGACAACTCCAGGGACCAGTGTGAGTTGGGGACTGAGCTGCTGGAGAGCAGTGAAGGGCAAAAGGACCTGGGGGGTCCTAGTGGACAGCAGGTTGACCATGAGGCAGCAATGTGCTCTGGTGGCCAAGAAGGCCAAGGGCATCCTGGGGTGGAGTAGAAGGCTCTGGTTGGTAGGGTGAGAGAGGCTCTTCTCCCACTCTTCTCTGCCCTGGTGAGGCCACATCCAGACTATTTTGTGCAGTTCTGGGCCCCTCAGGTCAAGAAGGACCTGAGGGAACTGCTTGGAGGAGTCCAGTGCAGAGCCCCAAAGACACTGTAGGGAGTGGAACATCTGCCTGGAGAGGAAAGGCTGAGGGAGCTGGGGCTCTGTAGCCTGGAGCAGAGGGGACAGAATGTTGCTCTCATTCATGCTGATAAAGATGTGCAGGGCAGTGTCAGGAGGACAGAGCTCTGCTCAGGGATGTCCAATGACAGGACAAGGGGCAATGGATGCAGGCTGGAGCAGAGGAGGTTCCACAGGAAGGTCAGGAAAAGCTTTTTCCCTGTGAGGGTGAGAGAGCCCTGGAGCAGGCTGCCCAGGGCGGGTGTGGAGGCTCCTGCTCTGGACATATTCCACATCCACCTCGATGCATCCTGTGGGATCTGCTCTAGGTGACCCTGCTCAGGCAGGGGAGTTGGACTGCATGACCTCTTGAGGCCCCTTCCAACCCCTAACATCCTGTGATTCTGTGGTTCTGTGGTTTGGTGAAAAGCTGAAGGCAGCAGCTCCAGCACAGGGCATGCCTGGGCTCTCCCTGCCTCTGCTCTCTAGAGTGACAGCCCCAGCTTCAGCCTGATCTCAGCAGGTGTCTCATTCCCCCAGTGGTGCAAAGAAAGAATGGATGACAGCCTCCTTCCTGGTGCTGGTCATCTCCTCCAGGAAGAGCTGGGGCTCTGGAACCAGCCACAAAGAAGAGTGTCCAGGGGGAGAGGAGATTGCTTGTCCCTTGGCTGTTGCAGAGTTCCCACAGAACTCTCTTGGCTTGCCCTGAGAATGGAAGGGTTCCGAAGGTGCCTCCTGAGGCTGCTCTGAGTAGTACCAAGGAGATCAGAAGCATCCCAGAAGAGGAGAGGGAAAGGAGAGAGCAGGAGGAGAGAAAGGCAGAGCTGGGCCATGCTTGCGGGCTGAGCCCTTCCAGCCTGGCACTGCAAGGAGGGCCAGGGGGCTCAGACTCTGAGCCCTACTCTGAGCAGGCCTTGCAATGTCTGATCTGCAGAGGTCCTGTCCAGCAGCAGTTATGCCATGGAAAGAGTGGAAAGGCTTTGGCTGGTTTGTACCTCCAAGGTTCGACTTAGGGAGAGGACAAGTGCAGATCCAAGTGGTTTGGAGGAAACTGCTCAGGGGGGTTGGGTCAACACAGAAGGTTCTTTGGTTCGGGGGAGCATTTAGGAACTTGATTGATGAGAGCAGATGGAGAGTGTGGCAGGCAACATCATTTCTCTGTTGGAGAGAGAGCTGTTTAGAGAGTGGAGGTGCTGAGAGGGGTGCTGGGAGGGGTGTGCAGAGTTCTGTTTGTGAGTCCTGCAGCTTGGAGAGTGCTGACAGGAGCTTGGGTTTAGACACTGCAGGAGCAAGGGCAGGACACACAAGACATGTGCTTGAGCTGGAGAGAGAGGAGGCAAAAGGCATCAGGAGAGGGATCCCCAAGACATGCAGAGGGCAATGTGTCAGAGAGGTTGGTCACCAGCTGCAGGCCTCTCCCCTTCTGTCCCTCCCCTGGGAGCAGCAGCAGCTGTTGGCTGCAGGAGCAACCTGTGTCTCTGCTGGAGGAGACCACAGCACAGGCACTGCAGGTGTGCTGAGCAGCAGCTTTTTCTCCTCCCCGTGGCAGTGGTTGTGGCCCTGGCAGAGTCATTTCCGGCAGCTCTGCTCTCGTGGGGCTCTGGCTGGGCCCTGTGGCCTTTGGAGTCTCTCTCAGACACGCAGCAGCAGCGCTCTCAGCATGCGCCTCGCCTGTCTCCTCCTGGCTGCCTTCCTCAGGCAACCACAGGGTAAGCACTGCCTTGCACGGCAAGCATGGTTCCTCTTCTGCCCAGGGCCCCCTCAGCCCCTCAGCAGAGCTCTGCAGGAGCTGCTCTGCACTTAGGGGCCAGGCTTGGGAAGCCTCAGCTCACACAGCTGGCTTTGCAGCTGCTTTCTCAAGGGGCTGCTGCTGCTGGAACAGCAGAGCTCAGATGCAGAAGCAGCAGCTCCTCTCCTGACCATCTCAGCCCTCTTGCCTTCCTCTCCCTTGCCAAGAGTCCACCTCTCTCAGCCCCTCTCTGCTGCTCTCTCTGGGCCCAGTGTTTCAATCTGGGCAGCAGAAGTAACAGGAGGGAAGAGCTGGGTGAAAGCTCAGCTCTCTCTGGGGTGTCTCTGTGGGAGGGAATTGGCATTCCTGTCTGTGGGATCCATGCTGAGCTGAGGTCTCAGACCTCCTGCCCAAAGACACCACCTTGCTGTGCCCATCCATGGGGCTCTGCTGCAGCACAAGGCACCAGGAGCCTTCTCCTCTGACACTTTCCATCTCCACTTGTTCTGCATATCAGACTCTTTCCCTCCACAGTCTCTCTCCTTTGCTCTCTTCCAGGCACCATGGGGCAGGTCACTGTCACCCAGCAAGAAGGACAAGTCACTGTGAAGGAAAGAGAAACCTTCCACACCATATGCACATACCAGTCACCTAACTTCAATGGCTTGCTGTGGTACCAGCAGAGGAAAGGCCAAGCTCCCCAGCTGCTCTCGTCCCAGGCAGCAGCTGGCCCCAAGCTCAGCGGCCGTCTGACCACGCTGCTGAACACCACGGGGAAATACAGCCTGCTGCAGCTGGAGGCAGTGGAGGTCTCTGACAGTGCCTTGTACCTCTGTGCTGTGAGAGACACCCTGGTGCAGGAGCTTGCTTGGCTGTGCAAGAAGCTGTGTGAGGGGCAGGAGAGCCCTGGTTGTGGCCTGGCTGACTCCTCTCCACATCAACCTGTGAGAGACCTCAGTGATTCAGAGAAGGACAAGAAACTCAGTCAGTTTCTCATACTATGCTTTGATTACAGCCCTGGACCATGTGGGATCCTTCCCAAAGCCTGTGTGTCTCCAGAGGGTTCAGTGCAGGCTTCTATGCAAACAGTTCTCTCTCTCAAATGCCAGAGGAGTGCTGATGCTGCACAGGGAGTCCAGGTGCTTCCTAGCAATACCAAGGTGATCTATCTGAGAACCACAGAACTATCTCACAGAAAGTCCTGGTGCCTCCTCTCTAGGCAAAGCTTATCTATCTAATCCTGCCCTCCTTAAGGTCCATCCACCCCCCTCCTGCATTCCAGCTAACAGGGGGTATATGAGGAAGCTGCCTGAGCAGCAAGAGGCCTGGTTAGGAAAGCCAAAGCAGAGTTTGAATTGAATCTAGCCAGGGAGGTCAAAGGGAGCACTAAGAACTTCTACAGGTATATTAATGGCAAGAAGAAGCCTAGGGAAGGTGTGGGCCCCCTCAGAAAGAAAGTGGTGAATTGGTCACAAGTGATGTGGAAAAGGCTGAGGTACTCAATAACTTCTTTACCTCAGTCTTCACTGCAAGGGCTTCCAGCCACACTCCTGGAGTCATGGCAGACGATGCCAGGGCCAGGGAGGAAGAACTGCCCATGGTAAGTGAAGCTCAGGTTGGTGATCACCTGAGGAACCTGAAAGTGTTCAAGCCCATGGGACCCGACGGGATACCCCCACGGGTGCTGAGAGAACTGGCAGAGGAGGTTGCTAAGCCCCTCTCTAGTCTATTCCAAAAGCCCTGGCAGCCTGGGGCAGTCCCCACAGGCTGGAAAAGGGGAAACATTGCTCCCATCTGCAAAAAGGGTAAGAAGGAGCAACCAGGGAACTACAGGCCGGTCAGTCTCACCTCTGTGCCCGGAAGGATCATGGAGCAGATCCTCCTGGAGGCACTACTGACTCAGAAGAGTAGTGAAGAGGTGATTTGGAGCAGTCAGCATGGCTTTGCCAAGGGCAAATCCTGCCTGACAAACCTGGTGGCCTTCTATGAACAAGTGACAGCATTAATAGATGAGGGGCGAGCAACTGATGTCGTTTACCTGGAGCTGAGCAAAGCCTTTGACACTGTCCCACACCACATCCTGGTCTCCAAGCTGGTGACACACAGGTTTGATGGATGGACCACCAGATGGATAAAGAACTGGCTTGATGGCCTCACCCAAAGAGTGGCTGTCAATGGTCCATGTCCCAGTGGAGGCCAGGGACAAGCAGAGTCCCTCAGGGATCAGTCCTGGGACCAGGCTTGTTCAACATCTTTGTGGGTGCCATGGACAGTGGCATTGAGTGCACCCTCAGCAAGTTTGCTGATGACACCAAGCTGTGTGGTGCAGCAGACAGCTGGAGGGAAGGGATCCATCCAGAGGGACCTTGACAGGCTGGAGAGGTGGGCACAAGCCAACCTCAGGAGCTTCAACAAGACCAAGTGCAGGCTCCTGCATCTGGGTCGAGGCAATCCCAGGCACAAATCCAGGCTGGGCAGTGACTGGCTGGGGAGCAGCCCAGAGGAGAGAGACTTGGGGGTGCTGGTGGACGAGAAGCTCAACAGGAGCTCTCAATGTGCACTTGGAGCCCGGAAAGCCAATCAGATCCTGGTCTGCATCAAGAGAAGTGTGGCCAGCAGGTCAAGGGAGGTGATTCTCCCCCTCTACTCAGCTCTGGTGAGACCCCACCTGGAGTACTGCCTCCAGTTCTGGAGCCCCTATTAAAAGAAGGATCTGGAGGTGCTGGAAGGTGTCCAGAGAAGGGCCACGAGGATGATCAGAGGGCTGGAGCACCTCTCCTGTGAGGACAGACTGAAGGAGTTGGGGCTGTTCAGTCTGGAGAAGAGAAGGCTCCGAGGTGACCTCATTGTGGCCTTCCAGTATCTGAAGGGGCCTACAAGAAGGCTGGGGAGGGACTTTTCAGGCTATCAGGTAGTGATAGGACTAGGGGGAATGGAATGAAGCTGGAGGTGGGGAGATTCAGGCTGGAGGTGAGGAGGAAGTTCTTTCCCATGACAGTGGTGAAGGCCTGGAATGGGTTGTCCAGGGAGGTGGTTGAGGCCCCCTCCCTGGGGAGGAGGTCACTGAACCTCTCTATTGTATTGCAAAAGCTGTGGCAGGCAGGGGAAGTCCCCACTGAGTGGAAAAGGGGAAACATAAGCTCCATGTCCAGCAAGGGAAAGAAGGATGACCCAGGGAACTTTAAGCCAGGCAGCCTCACCTCTGTGCCTGGTAAGACCATGGAGCAGATCCTCCTGGGGGCACTGCTCAAGCAGAAGAATAACAAAGAGGTGATTGGATACAACCAACACAGCTGCACCAAGGGCAGATCCTGCCTGAGAAACCTGGTGGCCTTCTGTGCCAGGGTCACAACATCAATGAAGAAAGGAAGAGCAGCTGAGGTCATTGACCTGGTCCTGAGCAAAGGCTTCGACACTGCCCTGCACCACATCCTGGGCTCCAAGCTGGCAAGATATGGGATTGATGGGTGGACCACGGGGGGGACACGGAGCTGGCTTGATGGCCACACCCAAGGGTGGCAGTCAATGGTCCATGTCCAGGTGGAAGCCAGTGACCAGCAGAGTCCCTCAGGGATCAGTCCTGGGACCAGGCTTCTTTCCATCTTTGCTGCCATCATGGACAGAGGCACTGAGGCAGCCTCAGCAAGTTTGTTGACAACACCAAGCTGTGTGGTGCAGCAGCAACCTCATATCCCATCTCCTGCCATGACAACCCAGATCTCTTGACAAGATTGTACAGCTCTCCAGAGGAATGCTGCCAGCAGCTGATGAAAAATGCTTCCTCCCCACTACTCAGCTCTGGAGGATACTGATCCCAGCTGTGGACCCCCAGGGATGTGGGAGCTATGGAAGTCCTGGAGAGAATCCACTGAAGGGGCAGAAAGAATCAGATGGAGAATCTCATAGTTTCAGTTAGGGTTGGAAGGGACCACAAGGATCATCTAGTTCCAACCCCCTGCCATGGGCAGGGACACCCCACCCTAGATCAGGCTGGACAGAGCCTCATCCAGCCTGGGCTTAAACACCTCAAGGGACGGGGCCTCAACCACCTCCCTGGACAACCCATTCCAGGCCTTCACCACCCTCACGGTGATGAACTTCCTCCTCATCTCCAGCCTGAATCTCCCCACCTCCAGCTTCATCCCATTCCCCCTAGTCCTATCACTACCTGATAGCCTGAGAAGTCCCTCCCCAGCCTTCTTGTAGCCCCCTTCAGATACTGGAAGGCCACAATGAGGTCACCTCGGAGCCTTCTCTTCTCCAGACTGAACAGCCCCAACTCCTTCAGTCTGTCCTCACAGGAGAGGTGCTCCAGCCCTCTGATCATCCTCGTGGCCCTTCTCTGGACAACTTCTAGCACCACCAGATCCTTCTTTTAATAGGGGCTCCAGAACTGGAGGCAGTACTCCAGGTGGGGTCTCACCAGAGCTGAGTAGAGGGGGAGAATCACCTCCCTTGCCCTGCTGGCCACACTTCTCCTGATGCAGCCCAGGCTCTGATTGGCTTTCCGGGCTGCAAGTGCACATATCAAAGCGGTTAGCCACGGTGAGTGGTTAAACCACGAATCAAACCACCCTCGTTGAGCCTCTCTCTCCTTTTTCCTCTTTTCTAAACCTTCTCTGAGTTTGGCCATGGAATCCCTGTCAACCCCAGTGTGATCTGCGTACACACAGCACTCCTCCCCCAGTGCAACACACAATCCACCTCGCTGTAGTAGCAAGAGATCCAATCCTCTGCCATTTTGCAAAACTACCTCTGACAATGCCCTCACTGACTTTTCAAGGGCACTAATCGACTGTTCAGTTCTGGCTAAAGCTTCATCCACTGCTGCTCTCAAGGCATGAAATTCCTTACTCTGCTGCACCAAAGATGTTACACCTGTACCTAGTCCCGCACTCCCTATAGTCATTAGAGTAGCCACCGTTAATGCTGTGAGGGGTTCTCGTCTTGACAACTAATGGTCTAGAATAATCTGTGATTTATAGGCAAATTCTTCCGAATGGTAAAACATTTAGGGATTATGGTTACCTGCACACAATAATCTGATTCATTAAAGTGATCTAACACTAAACAGGCTGTAACTCCTATCATAGAACACACCCATTTTGTGTTTTCAGCTGGTAACAGCCATTTCGCAGGTCTCTTAGATCCAACATACCTCCTACCATCTTGTACACAGAACTTCTTCTTTGCTTCAGGGACATTACCTACACATACCCCTCTACCTGTCACGTGTGTCAGCGTGATTCCTTGCCTCTCAGTCTTCCATTTGCACTGTGCTGGATTGGTGTCACTCGTGTACCAAACTGGTGTTGCTATCCCCACGGCTTCATAAAAGGGTGGTCTGCCATAACACAGCCAACAATGTGCAGTAAGGTTCGGGCTTGTTTCGTTCAACACTGAGTGACTAACCTGTATCAACTTCCACAGGGAGTCCTCTCCAAGGCTCTCATGCGAGGCCGGAACAGTTTGTGTGGCTTTTATTCTCGAGCTCGCTGTTATGCCTAAACCTAAATGACTATTTTCTACTGAAGCGCTAGTGACTGGGCTTAAGCTGCTATTTCTGATGCTATCTTCACATTCTACCTTCACAGCTTGGTTAGGACCCACAGGCTCCGGATCATTCAGGATCGCCTCCTTCTTGATGTTAATCACTCCACCTCTGTCTTTCCCTGCTTCCTAAACCCAAAGTCCCCAGCTCCTCCCTACGAGCCAACCAGGGTCATGATATTGGGCAACATTCAGATTCCACATGGTGCAATTCCAGATTAACTCATGAAGTGTACCGTGTCTATCAAGGGCACGCCCCATAATGGGTTTGCATTCGTGGGGATTCCAGGACACCTTCAAATAAGGGTCTATCCCAGGTTCTTCGATCCACGGGTGAGCAAGCGTCTCGCCACCCCAGTACGCACAAAAGTAGTGTCCAGGTAGATTGGAATACGATTTTCCAGGGTTGGAACTAGGGCACAGATAAAACGATAGTTGTGCTTTATCACATGTTCCCTTTGCATCCACTAACTCACACAGTGTGACCTTAAAAGTGGGTGCCCCCACTGTTATAATGGTTTTCACGACCGTGGATCGATCCCCTGGGACAAAGTCCATTTAAATGGTTGATGTGCCTGATGACTGTGGTAATCTGGCTCTGCTTGCTCTAGAGCAGTAAGCCCTAAGATCAAGATCACACAAAGGCATCGTAGCCCCTTTCTGCGAAGGCCATTTTGCTGTTGTCTGGATTCTGCCAGTGCGGAACTCCCAGGCTCAGACAGGATGTTTCCGAGTTGTCGACTTCACTTGCCACTGGGGTGTACGGGTTACGGGGACGTCCAATGATCCGATCCTGTGAACAGAAACTCACAGTTTTCATTAGTTTTATCCCGAAGGTCTGGTTTAATAGACTTAAGCGGACACCATTTAATTCTACCATCTTGGCGGGCTGTCACATTTCCTGCCAGGGCACCCTGGGGCCTCGCCCCCAAGGGGTGGTTGCTGCTCTTCCTGAGTTGGGGGCTGATTCAGCTGGGCTGTCGGTTGGACCATAAAGTTGGTAGTTTGTTGTGGGGGTGGCAGGTTTGAAAACGTCACACCCCGTCCGAGGTTGGCGTAGTTGGGCCGCCTCGCATTCCAACCGGGAGAGGGCTGTGTGCGGCCTGATTGCCCCTCCCCCTCCCCTTTCCCTGGGCCTTAGATCTGCATTCCTTAGCAAGGTGTCCTTTCTTTCAGCAAGCCCAGCACAGCCCTCTGAATCAGCTCTCTGGTGGAGAAGGCGCCGTGAGCAAGTGCTCCAAAAGGGGGCAGTTGGCCACCACATGACCTTTCTGTCCACATTTAAAACATACCATCACAGTAGCCATTGCAGCCACTGCTGCCTGAATCGGGGCTAGATGTTCTTTGGTGACATGTTTAATCATATCCGCGATGCTCGCCCCCGCTGGCAGTGACCGTAAGGTTCCTTGGTTGTCGCATTACACTGCTGGCGCAAGCATTCCGCCACAACCGGGCCTTTTGCTTCCGGGGGCAGGGACGAGGAGCCAATTGCTGTGTGGAGGCGATCCACAAATTGTGCAAAGCTCTTTTCCCTCGCGGATCCTGGGAGCGTCCTCCCCGCTGGGCTGGTGCTGCCGCTCCGGACGCCGTTTGGCTGAATCCAGGTTGTTCCCGGGTTTCGGCAACACTTGTTGCCTGTGGCCTATGTGACGACCTGGTACAAGAGCAGTAAAGTGATCGAGTGCTGGCCAGTTGGTCAATCCGCAGGCTGACACCAATGTGGTGGACAGCAAATGGCGTTTGTTGGTAAGCGACACACCGTGATATAGCTTTGGTTTACAGCCTCACTTCCATCTGCTTACGTTTATGGCCTGAGCACTATTGGTCATCCAGAGAGCCCTTATCTTTCCCTACAGCACGATATCTCCCGGCTGCTGGACCCTAGCTACTGGCTAGCCACACTTTGGTACCCTGTGAAGAGTAGCCTGGCCCAGGGTGGCTCTTCCCAGTTCACACACCACAAGCTGCCTCAGCCACCTCCCAGCCTCTCCCTAAGCACACCTCCTCCTGCTTCCCTCTCTCCTCACAAGAAGACTCAAGCATCAGGAGAGAAGAGAGGCAGCAGCAGCTGAGAGCTGCTCCCAGGGGAGATCTCCTTTTGGAAGAGGAGCAGAAGGGGCTCCAGACTCACCTGCTTGCCAAGCAGAAGGAGGCAGGAGAAGTGGAGGAGAGAGCAGGACCTGGGCTGCCTTTTCTCCCTGCCCCTCATTGCTGCAGGAGCAGAGGCACCTTGGCAGAGGTAACAATCTTTGCACAAGCTCATCTTGAATGCCAAGCATCACAGCTAAGGACATGGCTGTGCTTTCATCTCCTGCACTGCTGCTTTTCATCCCCAGCTCTGTGCCAGGCCCCAGCAAAGGCTTCTTCTGAGCACTGGGTGGGAAGGATCCAGGATTTCCAGGGCAGGAATGCAGGAGTGCAGGCAGAAGACTCATCTCAGGTGCTGGAGGGCTCTGGATCAGAGCAGTGATGTCAGCCTGGGCCACTCAGTCCTGAGCTGGACCCCCTGGGCTTCTGTGTCTTTGCTTCCCTCCTCATCTGACTCTGATAGTCAATAGTTATGGCCTCCCCAACTGTGTGTCTTGTGATACTCCCATCTGACCCCATCCAGTGTTGCTCCTACCTGTGCTGTACTTCTCTTGGTGTCTGCAGTTTTGTCTGCAAGAAGCAGAAAGCAATTTCCTAGGGTCAGAGTGAGCCCAAGTGCAGATGCATGGTGATGGCAACACCCTGCTGGAGGTGGGGAGATGCAGGCTGGAGGTGAGGAGGAAGTTCTTCACCGTGAGAGTGGTAAAGGCCTGGAGTGGGTTGTCCAGGGAGGTGGTTGGGGCCGCGTCCCTGGAGGTGTTTAAGCCCAGGCTGGATGAGGCTCTGGCCAGCCTGATCTAGTGTGGGGTGTCCGTGCCCATGGCAGGGGGGTTGGAACTAGATGATCCTTCTGGTCCCTTCCAACCCTGACTGATCCTATGATACTATCACTCCAGGACAGAGATGCAGAAATGCAGCTCCTCTCTCCTCACCTCTCCTCTTTTGGTCCCTGCAGAGCTCATGCTCCACTGCTACCAGTCCCTGGCATCACCAGCAATGGTTCCACTCCATTGTCTATCCCTTTTTGGGGCATATCAGCCCAAGGAGGGGAAATCCTTTCTTGCCTTGCAGCTGGGAACTGCCTGAGCCTTCAGCCTGTAATAGCAGCCTGGTCAGACCGATGGAGCAGCCTTTGGCAGCTGGTGACAAGTGAGGAGGAGAATGAGCCCAGGGAGAAAGCTGCTGAGGTGCTGGAGAGATGGACATGGAGCCAGGCACAGCTGCAAGTCCTTTCTGGCTTCATAGACTATGTGCATGAGGGATTTGTGCTGCAGTTCCCACTGGAAGGGACCATCCAAGCTGCCAGCAGCAGACATCCAAGGGTGCTGAGAGAGCTGGCAGACTGCTGGCCAAGCCACTTTCCATTATTTCCCTGAAGTCCTGGCTACCTGGGCAGATCCCAATGGACTGGAGAGCAGCAAATGTAGCTCCCACCTCCAGGAAAGGAAGGAAGGAGCACCCAGGAAACTATAAAGCTGTCAGACTGACCTCAGTACCAGGGAAGGTCATGGAGCAGATCAGCTCAAGCACCATTTCACAACCTGCAGAGAACAGCTAGGGGCTCTGCCCACTCAGCAGGGGCTTATGAAGGGCAGATCCTGCCTGGTGAACCTCATCTTCTTCTCTGAGAAGATGACAAATTACTGGATGAGGGAAAGGTTGTGGCTATTGTCTGCCTGGACTTCTGAAAAGCCTTTGCCACTGTTTCCCACAGAAGTCTCATGGAGAAGCTGCTTGCTCATGGCTTGGCTGAGCACTGCTCTGCTGGATAAAGCACTGGCTGGGGGAAAGGGCCCAAAGAGTGGTGCTCAGTGGAGTTAACTCCAGCTGGCAGTGGTCACAAGTGATGTTCCTCAGGGCTCCATGCTGGGACCACTTCTGTTGCCCATCTTGATTGATGACCTTGATGAAGACAGAGAGTGTGGCAGTGGTAAGTTCAGAGATGACAGCAAGTTAGGTGCAGTGTTGATCTGCAGGAGGCTAGGGAGGCTCTGCACAGGGACTTGGAGAGATTGGAGCCACGGCCAACATTCCCAGGCTGAGCTTCAACCAGGCCAAGGGCCAGGTCCTGAGCTTGGGTCACACCAACCCAAGCAATGCTGCAGGCTTGGGGCAGTGTGGCTGGAAAGCTGCTGGCAGAAAGGGACCTGGGGGTGCTGCTGGACAAGCAGCTGAACAGGAGCCAGCAGTGTTGCCAGGGGGCCAAGAAAGCCAATGGTATCCTGTCTGGGATCAGCAATGCTGTGTCCAGCAGGAGCAGGGAGGGGATTGTAGCCTAGGACTCAGCTCTGGTGAGTCCTGTGTTCAGTTTGGGCACCTCAATACAAGAGAGATGTGGAGGTGCTGGAGGGAGTGCAGAGGAGGGCAAGGAAACTGTCAAGGGCCTGGAGAATAAATGTTATGAGGAGTGACTGAGGGAGCTGGGGATGGTTCGTCTGGAAAAGAGGAGGCTGAGGGGAGACCTCATTTTATTGGTTACTAAAATTATCAATAACTGATGAATCACTATTTTATATCCCTATTCCAGTGCCCGACTGTGAAAGACATCCCATAAGTGGTTCAGTATTTATCATTTGGACCCAATTAGAATGCTTACAGAATTAATTTCTGTTACTGGAACAAAGGGTGCAAGTCTGCTGCGTGTCCAGCAGGTGGCGACTCGACAGGACGCCGACAGCTGCTTACCCCCCTACAGAGTATTGCACTGTGTCAGAGGCTTGAACTCGAAATGTTACTCTGCTGGAGGTGGGGGCTTGGGCCTGAGCGTCAGTGAGTGGAAAGCACCTGGAACATACACTGTGTCCTTTGTTTGTAGCAAGGTTAGGTGCTAGGCTGCAGCACGCTGCTGTCGCCGGGGCTGGCTGCTGGGCTGGGCCAGAGGGCGACGGTGTGGGCAGCCTTGTGCCTCCCACCGCAGGGAGAGGGGTCGGACCGTAGGCTAGCTGGTAAGCAGGTTCCCTTTGCAGGACGCAGGCGGCTCCCTCGGGACGGCAGGGAGCGTTCCTGTGGGTTGGGTCCGGCAGGGCTAGTATGGTGGTCCCTGGCTGGGGTCGGCCCTCGCGGCAACCACCTTCGGGGCCGGTGAGGACAGCCCTGGGGCAGAGGCGCGGCAGCGCGGAGAGGCAACGTCTCCTTTGCTTGTCTCGAAGGAGCGGGCAGGACCCTCTGGGAGCGGTGCCAGCTCTGGAGCACAGGGCACGGAGGGTGCTGGATTTGCCTGGGGGCAGAGGGCACGGGGTGGCAGAAGTGAGGGCTCCTCTTCTCTCCCGCACGGGCAGGGTCACGCAGGCATGCGGCGAGGCGCTGCTCCTGCTTTCCCAACTGGCAGCCAGGGCTCTGCAGCTCCTCAATCTGCTGCTTCAGGCTTTGGCACACAGGCAATGAGCTTGTTAGCTGGAGCAAGGAGAGAGGCCAAAGAAGAAGAGGGCAATACTTGTAAGTCCTCGAGGCTGGGTTTGGCCAGTGGGCACTCTCCTAAGACACCAGCTTCAGCCGACAGGAAGCGTGAAGCTAGAATGATGCCAGGCTTGCTATGAGCACGAGCAGCCCATGCGATGGCTGCGGGCAGCTGTTTGTGCCGCCTCGGCCTTGGTTCCCCTCCGGAAAGGAGGGGGATGTGTCCACACATGCTGGGACAAGTTTCAGTACCTGGGGCACAATTCTGGGCATCATGTGCCTTCCCCACAACTGGACATGAGGAGGAATCAATCCTGGAGAGAGGGGGCAGGCATTGGGAAGGGCTGCGCAGGGTGGTGGTAGAGTCCCCAACCCTGGATGTGTTTAAAGGTGGTTTGGGTGTGGGCTTGGGGATAGGGTTTAGGGGCGAGCCTTGTAGAGTAGGGCTCTCGGTTGCCCTTGGGAGCCTGAGGGTCTTTTGCATCCTGAGTGTTTCTGTGTGCTTTGTGAAATGGGTGATCTGCAGCAGTCCTGTCAAACCTCAAGTATGCCACAGCACAGGCACTGCAGGTGTGCTGAGCAGCAGCTTTTTCTCCTCCCCGTGGCAGTGGCTGTGGCCCTGGCAGAGTCATTTCCGGCAGCTCTGCTCTCGTGGGGCTCTGGCTGGGCCCTGTGGCCTTTGGAGTCTCTCTCAGACACGCAGCAGCAGCGCTCTCAGCATGCGCCTCGCCTGTCTCCTCCTGGCTGCCTTCCTCAGGCAACCACAGGGTAAGCACTGCCTTGCCCTGGCTGAGGGAAAACTTTCTCTCCAGGTGCCCCTGTGAGGTACCCTAATAAGGGCATTTCCTTGCTCTCTTCCAGGCACCATTGGGCAAGTCACTGTCACCCAGCAAGAAGGACAAGTCACTGAAGCAGAGAGACACCTTCCACACCATCTGACATACCAGACTCTACAGTCCTTACTTGCTCTGGTACCAGCAGAGGAAAGGCCAAGCTCCCCAGCTGCTCTCATCCCAGGCAGCAGCTGGCCCCAAGCCCAGCGGCCGTCTGACCACGCTGCTGAACACCACGGGGAAATACAGCCTGCTGCAGCTGGAGGCAGTGGAGGTCTCTGACAGTGCCTTATACTCTGTGCTGTGAGAGACCCCTGGTGCAGGAGCTTGCTTGGCTGTGCAAGAAGCCAGGGGAGGAGGGGAAGTGTCTGGGCAAGGCTGAGCTTGGGGCAAGAGGCTCTCAGCTCCCCCCTGGCAGTGCTGCTTCCCCTGAGCACCCAGGGATCTGCAGGACAGGATCCATGATTGAATCCATTCTGTACTGTCCAGGAGCAGTTTATTCAGTCATGCTATTATTCAGACAGGTTCTTCTGTACTGCAACAGCATCTCAGCAATGGCTCAGTCTTCTGATCACCAGTGTGTGGAATGCTGCACTGGCTGGGGAAGAGCCAGGAGCACATCCAGGATCCATTGCATTCAGACATTGTTTGCCTTGACCACCATTAATGACCACAGTCCCATCCCTCTGGCCCTACAGCAGCTGGGTTTGTCTTGCCCTGAGACAGAGACAGCTTCAAAGTACTTCCCCTCTGCCATTTCCCTCTTGAATCCCTGCCATGGTGGCTGATGTAAAGGTGCTGCACCTTCTCCTTCTCCTGTCAGCCCCTGCAGCAGTGATACACACTGACCGTAGCCATCAACATCCTGGTTGAGTGCACAGAGTCTACTGAGGACAGCAACTGGCAGGAGTGGCTGACACAGGAGGCTGTGCCGCCATTCAGCCAGGCTGAGAGCTGGGCAGGGAGAAACTGAGTGAAATTCTACAAGGGCAAGGGTTAGAGTCTTGCACCTGGGAAAGGACAACTCCAGGGACCAGTGTGAGTTGGGGACTGAGCTGCTGGAGAGCAGTGAAGGGCAAAAGGACCTGGGGGGTCCTAGTGGACAGCAGGGTTGACCATGAGGCAGCAATGTGCTCTGGTGGCCAAGAAGGCCAAGGGCGTCCTGGGGTGGAGTAGAAGGCTCTGGTTGGTAGGGTGAGAGAGGCTTTTCTCCCACTCTTCTCTGCCCTGGTGAGGCCACATCCAGACTATTTTGTGCAGTTCTGGGCCCCTCAGGTCAAGAAGGACCTGAGGGAACTGCTTGGAGGAGTCCAGTGCAGAGCCCCAAAGACACTGTAGGGAGTGGAACATCTGCCTGGAGAGGAAAGGCTGAGGGAGCTGGGGCTCTGTAGCCTGGAGCAGAGGAGACAGAATGTTGCTCTCATTCATGCTGATAAAGATGTGCAGGGCAGTGTCAGGAGGACAGAGCTCTGCTCAGGGATGTCCAATGACAGGACAAGGGGCAATGGATGCAGGCTGGAGCAGAGGAGGTTCCACAGGAAGGTCAGGAAAAGCTTTTTCCTGTGAGGGTGAGAGAGCCCTGGAGCAGGCTGCCCAGGCGGGTGTGGAGGCTCCTGCTCTGGACATATTCCACATCCACCTCGATGCATTCCTGTGGATCTGCTCTAGGTGACCTGCTCAGGCAGGGGAGTTGGACTGCATGACCTCTTGAGGCCCCTTCCAAACCCTAACATCCTGTGATTCTGTGGTTCTGTGGTTTGGTGAAAAGCTGAAGGCAGCAGCTCCAGCACAGGGCATGCTGGGCTCTCCCTGCCTCTGCTCTCTAGAGTGACAGCCCCAGCTTCAGCCTGATCTCAGCAGGTGTCTCATTTCCCCCAGTGGTGCAAAGAAAGAATGGATGACAGCCTCCTTCTGGTGCTGGTCATCTCCTCCAGGAAGAGCTGGGGCTCTGGAACCAGCCACAAAGAAGAGTGTCCAGGGGGAGAGGAGATTGCTTGTCCCTTGGCTGTTGCAGAGTTCCCACAGAACTCTCTTGGCTTGCCCTGAGAATGGAAGGGTTCCGAAGGTGCCTCCTGGGCTGCTGAGTAGTACCAAGGAGATTAGAAGCATCCCAGAAGAGGAGAGGGAAAGGAGAGAGCAGGAGGAGAGAAAGGCAGAGCTGGGCCATGCTTGCGGGCTGAGCCCTTCCAGCCTGGCACTGCAAGGAGGGCCAGGGGGGCTCAGACTCTGAGCCCTACTCTGAGCAGGCCTTGCAATTCTGATCTGCAGAGGTCCTGTCCAGCAGCAGTTATGCCATGGAAAGAGTGGAAAGGCTTTGGCTGGTTGGTACCTCCAAGGTTCGACTTAGGAGAGGACAAGTGCAGATCCAAGTGGTTTGGAGGAAACTGCTCAGGGGGGTGGGTCAAACAGAAGGTTCTTTGGTTCGGGGGAGCATTTAGGAACTTGATTGATGAGAGCAGATGGAGAGTGTGGCAGGCAACATCATTTCTCTGTTGGAGAGAGAGCTGGTTTAGAGAGTGGAGGTGCTGAGAGGGGTGCTGGGAGGGTGTGCAGAGTTCTGTTTGTGAGTCCTGCAGCTTGAGAGTGCTGACAGGAGCTTGGGTTTAGACACTGCAGGAGCAAGGGCAGGACACACAAGACATGGGCTTGAGCCTGGAGAGAGAGGAGGCAAAAGGCATCAGGAGAGGGATCCCCAAGACATGCAGAGGGCAATGTGTCAGAGAGGTTGGTCACCAGCTGCAGGCCTCTCCCCCTTCTGTCCTCCCCTGGGAGCAGCAGCAGCTGTTGGCTGCAGGAGCAACCTGTGTCTCTGCTGGAGGAGACCACAGCACAGGCACTGCAGGTGTGCTGAGCAGCAGCTTTTTCTCCTCCCCGTGGCAGTGGCTGTGGCCCTGGCAGAGTCATTTCCGGCAGCTCTGCTCTCGTGGGGCTCTGGCTGGGCCCTGTGGCCTTTGGAGTCTCTCTCAGCACGCAGCAGCAGCGCTCTCAGCATGCGCCTCGCCTGTCTCCTCCTGGCTGCCTTCCTCAGGCAACCACAGGGTAAGCACTGCCTTGCACGGCAAGCATGGTTCCTCTTCTGCCCAGGGCCCCCTCAGCCCCTCAGCAGAGCTGCAGGAGCTGCTCTGCACTTTGGGGCCAGGCTTGGAAGCCTCAGCTCACACAGCTGGCTTTGCAGCTGCTTTCTCAAGGGGCTGCTGCTGCTGGAACAGCAGAGCTCAGATGCAGAAGCAGCAGCTCCTCTCCTGACCCTCTTGCCTTCCTCTCACTGCCAAGGTCCACTCTCTCAGCCCTCTCGCTGCTCTCTCTGGGCCCAGTGTTGCACAGCCATGCACTGCAGAAGCTCTTTTGCCTCTCAGCACTGCACATTTTCACCTTGCAGCCCAGACACAGAGGGCTTTGGAGAGCTGAAGGCAGGGACATGAAAGCTCTCTCAAGCCACTGACATTCTGATCTTGTCCCACTCCCTCTCCTGGCGGCCCATGTCATTGCAGCAGGCCTGGCTCTCATTTTCCGCATGTCTGCGGGCAGGGATTCCTTTCCTCCATCACCACTCGTAGCTGATCCAGAGACGAAGGAATGAGGAAGTGGAAAGTCCTCCAGGAGCTCCAGAGCTGTACAGGCTGTTCCTGGAGACTCTGGGCAGCAGAAGAGAAGAGACAGAGTGGGGAAGAGCGGGTGAAAGCTCAGCTCTCTTGGGGTATCTCTGTGGGAGGGAATTGGCATTCCTGTGCTGTGGGAGCCTTCTCCTCTGACACTTCCATCTCCACTTCTTCTGCACATCAGACTCTTTCCTCCACCAGTCTCTATCTTTGCTCTCTTCCAGGCACCATGGGCAGGTCACTGTCACCCAGCAAGAAGGACAAATCACACTGAAGCAGAGAGACACCTTCCACACCAAATGCTCATACCAGACAACTACTTTCGAGGCTTGCTGGTACCAGCAGAGGAAAAGGCCAAGCTCCCCAGCTGCTCTCCGACAGGCAGCAGTGGCCCCAAGCCCGCGGCCGTCTGACCACACTGCTGAACACCACGGGGAAATACAGCCTGCTGCAGCTGGAGGCAGTGGGAGGGTCTCTGACAGGCCTTGTACCTCTTGTGCTGTGAGAGACACCCTGGTGAGGAGCTTGCTTGGCTGTGCAAGAAGCCAGGGGAGGGTGAGGGAGGGGAAGTTCTGGGCAAGGCTGAGCTTGGGCAAGAGGCTCTCAGCTCTCCCCTGGCAGTGCTGCTTCCCCTGAACATATGCAGGACAAGATCCTTTTCCAGGAGGGGACAGAGGCTGTGGTGGAGAGGCAGCAGAATGTGGTGAAAGAGTCTCAGGTTCCCATTTTTAACCATGGTTATGTAGTTGTTCTGCCCAGTGGCTCTGCTCAGGTGGTGCAATGTAGGAGCTTGGGATCACTTCGACAATGGATCCAAAGAGTGCAGCTCTTGCTTTCTGGATTGCTGCATCTGGGAAAGATGATGATGATAAACTCTTGGTCTGCCTCCTTTTTCCCAGCACCGGGCTACCCAAAGCATGAGGAAATCCTTTCTTCACAGCCTTGTGAGCTGCTGGCACCTCAGAGCCTCCAGCAGCACTGAG
The DNA here is from genome assembly GCA_015227895.2 of Colaptes auratus. Classification (NCBI taxonomy): domain Eukaryota; kingdom Metazoa; phylum Chordata; class Aves; order Piciformes; family Picidae; genus Colaptes; species Colaptes auratus. The sequence continues at coordinate 953,704 of JAAWVA010000045.1, forward strand.
CTCCTACTGAGGGAGAGCAGTGGTTGGCTCTTTGTCTGCAGGACCTGCTTGGAGGCCAAGGGGCTGTATCTGAGCTGAGCTGTCAGAAGCAGGGCCTGATCCCCACTGCCTGTGCAGGAGCCGGGATGTCTCCCTCAGCTGCAAGGGGCAGTGCCTGGAAGGGCCTCACTGCTGTGCTCCCTACTCTCTCCTTCCTCTGGGAATGATGAATTGGCCACTTGTGTCCCCCCTCATCCCCCAGCCCCCAAGGCAATGCCTTGCTTACACAGCAAGCTGAGGCAATGACACCAAAGCAGGATGCAGGTGGAGGCAGAGGCGGGGGTGTGGAAACTTGAATGGCTCTGGAGTGGCCATTTGTGAAGGTGCTGCTGCTGCTGCTGAAGAGGAAAGATCCCAGCTCAGGGCATGGGCTGGGTGCTTGTTTTCCAGGGCTGCCTTTCCTTGCCGCCTCATGCCGGGAGGAGGCAGCTTCTGAGTGCTGGGTCAGAGACCCCAGCATGGCCATGGCAGGAATGTGGCAGTGCCAGCAGAGGCCTCAGCTCAAGTGCTGGATGGGTGCAGTGCAGGAAGTGATCTTCACTGGGCCACACAGTGAGCTTTGCTGGGGCTGTGCTGCCAGGAAGGGGCCCTGCAGTCCTTCTCAGCCCCCAAGGCTTCCCTGGCTCAGGATCTGCCAGGTCTTTCTTCTTCCCTCTCTCCTTCCCTTTCTTCTTCTTCTCTCCTCACTCCCAACCTGCTCGTGTTGCTCACTCGTGGTCAGCTTGCCAGCAGCTGGCCTCTGCTGCTGCCATTCCTTCTGTTTCCTCCTAGCACTGGCCAGAGGCATTTTCCACTCAGTGGGGACTTCCCCAGCTGCCACAGCTTTTGCAATACAATAGAGAGGTTCAGTGACCTCCTCCCAGTTTCAGCACCTGTGGTGTATCCCATGGCTCCCAGGGCCCTGTACCTTCAAGTCCTTTAGGAGATCTTCCCTCACCAAGGGCAGTTCCTTCTTCCAGCCCCTGCCATTATCTTCTGTGAGTCTGGGAGTGTGGCTGGAGCCCTTGCCAGTGGAGACTGAGGTAAAGAAGTTGCTGAGGACCTCAGCCTCCTCCAAGGCACTTGCCACCAGTTCTGCCCTTTCCTTTCTGAGGGGCCCACACCTGCTTAATCTTCCCTTTCAATTCATGTACCTGAAGAGACTGTTGCTGTTCCCAATGCTCTCCTGGCTAGATTGAATTCCACCTGAGCTTAGCTCTTCTAACCAGGTCTCTTGCTGCTCAGGCGGTTCCTTATGTGGCCCATCTCCAGCTGTCTTTCCTTCCACTCCATGCACAGTGTCCAGACAGGAGAGGACCACACAGAGGCCAGGCTTGACTGCAGCAGAACTTTAATCAGTCAAAAGGAAAAACCAAAATCACTACCTGTGGAGGACAGCAGAGCAGGAATGCCCCAAACACACCAGAGTCTGGGGCCCTTGGCCACCTCCAGTTCCTGCACAGGATCTGCATCCCTCCTAGAGGAAGAGCAGAGAGATGACTCCCAGCAGGATGGATTGTTGGGCAGCTTTTTGCCAAGGGCAGCAAAGCAAAGAAGGAAAGGCAAAGGCAAAGGCCAGCAGCTGTGCGCAAAGACCAGTAGGTGAAAGAGTAATTTTAAGTGATGGCTGGGATCCAAAGGTGAGTTTTGGTGTGTGTGACTCTGCTGCTGGTGATAGTGATTACATACTTGTTATATGCCCTGCACCAGGAGAAGAAGGTATCTAAGACTTGCTTTGTCAGTAAGCGTAGACCAAAGAGAAGGAAGTGAGCTCTAACTCGACCCCAGAGATTTCTAGTGATGAGGAGAATGGAGAATCTGTATGGGTTAAAGATAGAGCTAAACAGGCTCTCAGGAAGGCTGCTCTGAACGGTGCTGTTGTGACTCTGGCAACAATCAGCCAGCAGGCAGCAGCAGCTCCTATCATGGCGGTTCCATGTCCTCGGCGGCCCTTAAAGAGGCAAAGCTTTTTCTTCTTCTTCGGCAGGACGGGAAGTGTCCTCCGCGGCAGCTGATCCGTCTCAGAACCTGTCAGCTTCTGTTAAGGCAGCTGTGAATTCACACACAGCTCCAATTAATCAAGTAGGCCAACTTGAGTTCCTGTGTCCAGTTCTGGGCCTCAGTTTAGGAGGAGGTTGACTTGCTGGAAGGTGTCCAGAGAAGAGCAACGAAGTGGTGAGGGGTTGGAACACAAAGCCCTATGAGGAGGGCTGAGGGAGCTGGGGTTGCTTAGCGGAGAAGAGGAGACTCAGGGGAAGACCTTCTTGCTCTCTACAACTACCTGAAGGGAGGTTTGAGCCAGGCAGAGGTTGGTCTCTTCTCCAGGCAGGCAGCACCAAACAAGAGGACACAGTCTCAGGCTGCACCAGGGGAGGGTTAGGCTGGAGGTGAGGAAGAAGTTCTATACAGAGAGAGTGATTGCCCATTGGAATGGGCTGCCCATAGAGGTGGTGGAGTCAGCATCACTGGAGGTGTTCAGGTGGAGACTGGATGGGGTGCTTGGTGCCATGGGTTAGTTGTTTAGGTGGTGTTGGATTGGTTGATAGGTTGGATGTGATGATCTTGGAGGTCTCTTCCAACCTGGTTTATTCTATTCTAAGTAGCAGTTTTAGATAGGAGAGGACGGCGCAAAGCTGATCCAGGAGCTGACGGGGGAGAGCAGCAAAGATACTGCTGCTGATGAGGGAAACTGCTGCTAGAAAAGAGCCTGCGGGGGAGGAAGAGAAGGTTTGTCTTAAAGATAGAGCTGAGTTCTTGAGATGATCACAGGATGGAAATGCAGGGCAAATTGGAGGTCCTGGTAGGACAGTAGCTAGTGGTGGTGCTTCTGAGGATTATGGGGACAACAAGTTCAGGAAGTGGAGGCAGAGGAGGAGGCAGATGATATTCAGCATTCCTCAACACCGCACGAAGAGCTTAGACATGTGTGAAAGGATTACATCAGAGCAGGAATGAGCCAGTTCTAGCTTGGCTTGGTAGATGTTTCGATACGGTGCTCCAGCTCTAATGGTTGGAGGCAAGTCAGCAGCTCAGCTAGGAACTCTCTCAAAGGATATGGAATAGATAGACATCTAGGCAGGACTCTCGGTAAGGTTACTCTGTGGATTCGCCTTTTAATGGCAACCTCATGAGATATCCTTCCCGAGATTGATCCCATGGAATCCTAGACCTGGACTACCATAGGAGGAAATTGCTCCTCCTCATTATGCAAAGTTCTGGCCAGCAGAATGTGGCAAGAAATGATGGCGGGGAGCTCCTCCCACGGGTGGCCAATTCACTGATCAGATGAGACAATTGGAGGATAGCATGACCGTGTTCTTTGGTTTCAGCCATTGAAACTCTGTCTGAGAGAAACTGAGATTGCATGAAAGAGATGAAGGATGAAATTATAAATTCCATTCCCAATTGACACAGAGATTAATTCCAATTCTTCCTCCAGGGGGATACAGGTTTCCTCTGTGAGGAATAGACGCTCCAAGGATGTCATTCCAAAACAGGTCATTCATAAACAGATCCAACCACAACAGATCCACCAAAACAGACCACCAAGGCATCCCGTGGGAGTATTTGGATACCTCAGCGTGATCAGTT
>JAAWVA010000045.1:957812-1034404 GCA_015227895.2 Colaptes auratus
TTTACTATCACATCTTTTAGACAAATGATAGACCACGCATTCTGTAATCAGTAACATCGTTGTTCCATGGTTTTGAACTACAAAGGTCATAAAAGTTTAAGAAGAAAAATTTATGAAGTGTTTAAAGTTAGTTGCATTCAAATAAACCAGAAAATAGTCCTTTCAGTGTTGTAGTATAGATGTTGGATTTGCCTAGTGCAGAGCATATGTAAGCAGGCGAGGATGTTTATTACGTTATACAGTAAAGTTATATAGTCTATCAGAAGGCACATGTATCACATCTCAATGGTCCTTTTCTACTGGCATATGTGTAATAAGGCATAAAATAGGTCAAAATAACCAACAATATTTTAACACAGCCAACCAAATTCTGCCTAGTTTCTCTCCTTCAGTTCCAAAGTGTTTTTATGTTACTCAGGGTCAAAGACAAAACATAGCTTTCTTTAATCGAGCAAAGGCGAATCTTCATAGCCTTCCAAAGCTATCCAAAAACAACCCTCTTCCCACTTTTAGAAGGGTAAGAAAAGCTAATTTTATCTTTTAAGATAAATCTATTTTCTTTCAACGATGTCGAAAAGCAGTTTAGGTCAATGGCTGTTTTAATTATGTGAATTATTTTTACAGCGCATAGTATTTGAAACTACTAGCTGAGTGAAAGAGGAAAATTCAACTTCCTTCCCCAGCAGTAGAGAGCTGACATACTTTTACCTAGCCTGGTAGTGGTATCTTGGAGCCCTGCAGCTCACAGTTATTTTGTGATATTTGAGATCTTTCACAGCATTGCTAATAGTGTTTTGAAACATTGATGTTAGGAGAGATGGACTGCACTGCATTAGAAGCATTTGGCAAAAACATGCTGCATGTAATGGAAAGGAAGTCAGGATTGACTTGTGCTTGTACCCTATGGTAAAAGCATAAACACTGTAATTATAGAGGAATCTAACCGCCAGAGAAGCTGAGGACACAATTCATATTTCCAAACAAGAAAACTGAACATTGGCTTACACAAAGCTGCCAGAGAAAGGGCTGGGCAACTCTGCCTGCACCAAATGAGCTACCCCCAGGGCACACATACAGCAGGCAGCCCATCACCGTTTTGAGAAAGGTTGACTGAGCAGCAAAGTATGACCTCGTCTGCTCATGCCAGCCTGCTCTCTACCTTTGCATCACGACAGAGAGGCCACACTGCCACACCCTGGATCTGCTGGCAGACTTATGAGGTGCTGAGGTTCCTGCAGTCCTTGCTGTCCTCTCCAGTGAGAGAACAGACAAAGTGAAGTGAGATGGGCAAGAAAAGCTTTTCAGTAAGCTCTAGTCTGTGGTTACAGAGAGAAGGAGACTCAGGGGTGACCTTATTGCTCTCTACAACTACTTGAAGGGAGGTTGTAGACAGGCGGAGGTTGGTCTCTTCTCCCAGGCAACCAGCACCAGAACAAGAGGACACAGTCTCAGGCTGTGCCAGGGGAGGTTTAGGCTGGAGGTTAGGAAGAAGTTTTATACAGAGAGAGTGATTGCCCATTGGAATGGGCTGCCTGGGGAGGTGGTGGAGTCACCATCATTGGAAGTGTTCAGGAGGAGACTTGTTAGGGTGCTTGGTTGCATGGTTTAGTTGATTAGGTGGGTTGGATGATAGCTTGGACGTGATGATCTTGAAGGTCTCTTCCAACCTGGTCTATTCTATTCTATTCTATATTCTATTCTATGCTACAGGACTAGATAGCTTACTGCTTGCCCAGGGTGTGCAGTGCAAAGGCCACTGCTTCCTCTTCTCTCCCCTTGCCAATATTTGTGGAAGATCCTGTAGTCATTGCAAGACCCAAGGGCTATGTCCATAGCAGGGCCCAAGGACCCATAACATTAACTTGTTTGCATATTCATGTGCTGAGAGAAGTTTAGCCTGTGCCAGCTAGGTGCCACCCAGACCAAGAACCCAAGTACCCTTCACAGGAGAGCGTGGACCCGCAGAGCTCATGCTCACATTGTACCCAGCCCATCATATGGATATGGCCACTGCTTCTTGGAGGAGAGGAGATTTAGCGGATGAGCACAAGTGCCATTGGTCCAGGAGCAGAGAAAAGCTGCATCATCTTTGCTGCCACTGTCACAGAGAAATCAGTAGGGTGATTCTGAACTCTGCGTCAGAAAAGAACACATCTTGACCTCCACCTCTGCTTACTACTTTAAAGCTGCTGCAAACACCCCAAAAGTAGACATGAATCCAATTTCTACTCAAGCAGAGCAATAAAATATGAAATCATAACTTTCAGTGCTGTCCTCTGCAAATGCAGCTCTAAGAACTTGTAAGAACATGAAGCAGCTTGTCTGATAGCTGCTGCAATGATGGTTTCAGTGACAGTCTGTATTAGTGCATTAGAGGAAGCAGATAGAAGAGATGCTACTCGGTGTGTTTGATCATAATTGGAATATAAATATCTGCTTGCTCTAGTCAAATTATTCTGCACAGAGGACATAAATTAGGATCAGAAAAATAGCTTTGAACGTATGAGGAACAAATGCTATCTAGTATTCTAGAATGGCAAAAAAGGATTGAAATCAAACTTTGTGACAATTATTCTGTGTTGTTCATGCTAATTGAAAATACAGCAGGAAGCAGACCCTCAGGCTCAATGCACAAATGTCTTGGTACAGTTATTTCTTTTCTTATTTATATTTTCATAAAGGATTGTAGTGGGTACTATTAGTGCAGCTGGACAAAGCAAAGCCTTGCTGCACTGGCACATCACTTAGGAACTGTCTGGGCTGAACAGGAGTCTGATGAACTGGGCAAGCGAAACCCATTGCATGAACTTATAGCAAGCGAGGCTGGAATAGATCCCACAGTGCACCAGCCTGTCATGACACTGGGGAAACTAAGGCAGGGAATTCACCTAGTTTAGCACAGTGAGCCAGGCAGGGCAGCTGGTCAGGCAGCAATTGCTGTATCTCCCAGTTCCCCCGTTTAGAAAAAAACCAGCAGCGATTCCCATTGAATGGAAAAGGAAGGGCAGGGGGCCAGGGGCAGGGGTGGGGGGCAGGGAGTGGCAGGAACAGAAAAGAGAGCTGGAGAAGGGAAGAAAGAAAGGTCAGAGACTAAAGCAAAAGGTTTTCAGAGGCTGACACAGATAGAGAGAATGCAAGGAAGGTTTGTCCTCAGTCCACCTGATAAATGATATCTCAGAAGGGAAACGTGACAGGAGTGGAAGGACTGTGATATAAGGGCATTGTTAAGAATTCATTTCGTTGCCCTGTGTTTTGTTCTCAAAACTGCAAATCCTTCTCTTAACCTTCACTTTGACATAATAAAACAAACTGACTTCTTTCACCTCTCAAGTCTCATCTATTAAAATGGCCAGCTCTGACTGACAGGCAAAAAAGGTGTCCCTCCATGTTTCTGAGCAGAGGGCTGAACAGAGTGAATAGGTAAACTCACCGATGGCCTTTCATTCAGCAGGCTCTGGGAAAGCCTGGAAAATTGGGGCACGTTTCACACACCTCTGCAAAGGTGTGTTTGGGTCTGGGTACTTTGCCTGCACAAGAGCCGAGAGTCCCCTGCAGGCCATGAAGACAATCAGGGTGAGGCAAGCTGTTCTGCTGCAGTCCAAGGAGGACCATGGTATAGCCAGGTAACCAGCCTGCAGCCTGTGGAAGACCTGCAGGTGCTCTGCAAGAGATGCAGCCAATGGAGAGCCCATACTGAAAGAGGTTTCTGGCAAGACCTGTGGCCCATGGAGGACCCATGCTTTATGCACTCTTCTACTAGTGTTCATGTCATTATTACTACTTATTTACTTGTGTTGTCCTACTAACCTGTTCTTATCTCAACCCACAACATTCTACCTTTCCTTCCCATTCTTCTCCCATCCCACCAAGGGAGGAGGAGTGAGCAAGCAGCTGCATGGTGCTCAGTTGTTGTTTGAGCTTAAACCATGACACCCAGCTACAATCAATTTGGCTTTTACACAGAGGAGTCTGAGTTCTTTCTTCTACCAGCAGAAACATGATGATGTTTTCTATTTCACTTTGTCCTACAAACAGGAGCTATCCATAAATTATACTAGCATAAAGGCTTGGCCTTTTCTCATCCTGATGAAGCAGCCCTTTGAAGACTGTTCTTCATTTCTTCAGCCCAGTGAAGAGTTCTCTGCTTCTCCCCGTGGGGCCTTTGACTCTCAAACCCATTCCTTCAGTTTAGTTGCCTACCTAATATGACATTGATGTTTTCATTTCTGTCATTGTGGTAAGTGAAAGGTCTTTTCAATAGGGATTGGTACATCTTAAAGTTTCAGTAAGGTTCTTTTCCTTTTTAATGAAATAATTTCCTAATAGTCAGGCTTTTATAGTGTCACATTGAACTGGCAAGGAACTGTTTCTTTTCAAGGTTCCAGAGACTTTTCCCAAGGTAGCTACAACTCAATCAAAATAGAAAATAAGTCTTGGAAAATGTTTTTGCAATTTTAAAGGCTAGAGGTCTCAGTAACAAATTGCTATGATGTTTAAGAGGTATCTCAGAAACTATAGCTGGAGCGTAGGTCACCAAATTGTCCTAAAGGTTAGCTTGTTCCAACATACTTTGTACAGAGTATTGCAACTGAAACACTCAGCCTCTGCAAAAGCCTTGAGAGGGAAGGGAGCAGGAGCCATGTCACTTGCAGTGGAAAAGGTGCTGCTGCAGAAACAGGGAAGTGATGAGCTTTTGTGTTCAGCATTACCATGGCAAAGGCTGCCTGCAAATGCAGTCAGTCCCATGAGAGTGAACACCATCATGGTAAGCTACTGATAGTCTACTGCAAGCACTAGAGGCCTGTCCATGGTGACCTCAGGCACAGCTGTAGTGGCCCATGGTTTTCAGGGGGAAGGCTCAAGCCATCATCTCCATCCACACTGAGCAGATGGACTGCCCCAAGGCAAGCACCAGAGCAGAGCAAAGGGCCAGGGAAAGGAGGGTGCTCTCTTCAGTACAGCAGGTGGTGAGCAGCTTCCTTGCACACCCCAAACTCCCTTTTCATGTCACACACTGGGACCTTAGAGATAACATCACCAATAGTGTCAGTGTAACCAAAAAGGATTTACTAACAGATTTCCTTATGGATTTCAAATCATATACTCATAGAACACAATCTGCTTTTCATCCTTCATCAAAATATTTTGTATTACTTTACTGAACAACAAGGTGTGCAAACACTCTCACCATGGTTACACAGCCACAAAACCAAGGCACAGAGAGGAATCCATTCAGGATCTTCCTGCTTCATCTGTCAGTGCCCTACTGCATGCCCCATTCTGCCAGCCACACTGGAGCCATTGCCCTGTATATGAGCAGATGCAGCTTTGCCTCTGTCCTTTGCAGCAACTTGATTCTAGAGCCAGCAATGGAAGAGGCTTAAATGCCTAGAGGGTAATTAATTTGTAAAGTTTATGACCCCAACAAGATGTTTCACCACATGCAAACTACTGCAGTGTGTAATGCCAGCTTTTATTTACAGAGTATGAACCTAGTGATGATTTTAGTATATTGTACCAGTCCGGCTCTCAGTGAGGACTCCTCCTCTGCTAGGGAAAAGCCTTAGGGATAAAATTTGTCAGTTTTCTATGACATAAATGATCTCTCTCCTGGAGACAAAAGGATTAAAACAGGAAAATACCTTGACTTTTTTTGTAAAAACATACTCATTAACAAATAAACGAAGCTCAGACTATATGGTTTAGGTGGGCAAATAATCATGGGTCTGAAAATCGGGGGTGAAATAGGAAGGAAACAATTCAGCAACACCCACCACATCCCAAGAAGTGCCAGAAACCACAGGTAAGGTCAGTCCCACTGCTCCCATCACCTCCTAGCTCACCATGAACAGGAAAGGTGAGTTCAGAGCTGCCATTTAAAACAGAGAACGTTTGAGATACATGCTGTTTCTGGGGGATGACAAGGAAGCTGGAAACTCTTGTGAGGCATGTTTTGCTTTTTTCTCCCTAGGGAAAAAGATTGGTGTAGGGGTACAACAGAACACAGTCCTTGAACCAAAGCCTAGCACCTGTGAGGCAGCAGTTAGATATAAATGATAGGCCAAGACACCATTTCTCTCCTCCTTTTGTTTAAGAGAGAGATGAAACAGAAGCTATCATCAGATCTTTATTGTGATACAAGCACATGCATCACAGATTATCTGACAGATGGCACTGCTTAAGCATAGGAGTTAAATTGGTTGTGCTTACAGAAAGAGTCAGACGTGGCAAATGGTCCTTTGCATTCCCAACACACAGAGACGGTTTCTTCTTTGATAAACTCAGATGCCAAATAAATGTATGTCCCTTTGCCGTCTGGATTTCCCCACTAATCCAATTTAGGCGTAACAGCGAATGCTTTTGCACTCATGATAACCAAATACCTTCACCCACTCTTTCAAAAGTTCACAGAAACAGGGGAGATTTTGACTGAGGGATGTTAGTTCACATTCTGAGAAACTGGCTTGGTGAGATGTTTAGCAAATGGGAATACGTTGTGCATTTTGGTGTCTGAGTCAGACGTGAGAAACAGGAACAATCTGGTTTGCTTTCTCCCCACATTCTTATTTGTGCCCAGATGATTCCCAGACATATACCGAGGCAGTTTTTGCTGAAACCAGCAAAGGCTGCCTGCACCCAGGGGCAAATAATCTTCCATTTAAGAAACTGTTGACTGAGGAAGGAGCTGTATGTGAGTATGGTGGGGAAAGTCCTAGTCCATCCTGCATTAATGGAAAGGTACAGAACTAGACAGAGTTGCCTAACTTGTTCTGGGTCTGACTGAATGTTGGGAACATCTCAAAAATATATACTTACTACTTATGCACATGCCCCCGACAGCTGGCTGCTTTCATCATCATGTAATCAGAGCAACACCATCACAAATTCAAAGAAAGAGAGCAAAAAATCAGAGAAAAGTTACATCCCTTCTTTTTTTGCCTGGAGCAGGAGATGATGCTGCTTTCCCCCTTCTTTCTGCTCCTTTCCAGCTAAGATACACAAATAAAATAGAAAAGGAGGCATTTGTGAAGGGTCATTGTTGGGCAGGCTTGGCTTGGTGAACACAGTAGTGTGGCAGCTCGGCCTGTTCTCAAGCAGTTAAGTTTTCTCACTTTTTCCACTCTCTCAAGACTTCCTTCTTAATTATGCAGCAGAGGTAGGATTTAGTCACAGAAAGCCATTAACTCATTTGCCTTTCACAGAGGCATTATTTCCCATGTATTTCTCTCTTGCTCTCTTGCTAGGATTTACTGCTCCCCAAAACTGGCAGCACAGCAGACTCTTGCCATGGCTGCCTGCCCTCTCCCTAAGAGAGGTCACGTGGCTGTATTGTTCACATGCATTTTTGGCCATCATTCCTTGTAAGAGGGATTATCTTCTTCAGTGGAGATAAATAAACAACACAGCCCCTTCCAGGTCTGGATGGATACATCATCTTCCTCCTTCTGTGTTAAGTGGGGGAAGATCTAAAATCTCTGAGTGGAAGATGTGGCAGACATCTTTGGAGAAGGCAGTTCTCAGAAGAGACCAATGAATTTGCTATCTGCCTGGGCTGAAAAGGAAAATGCTGTGAAGAGGAGTGAAAACTGGGAGTCCATAAGAAGCATCTGTGTAGAAACATGAAAAAATGTCTTACACATGGAACAAAGAAAGAGCAAAATGGAATGAGTGGAGAAGGAGACCCTATTTATACCATTTCTGGGGAAATCAGGAGTTGCAGCACAATGCTCACAGTTCCCCAAATAAATTGCTTTGGCATGAACTGTAGAAAGCCATGGTGGATTTTGGTGTTGATTCTAGACAAAATGGTCAAAAAAATAATAATTTAAAAATCATCAGCTGGAGTTTAAGATATATAAATAATTTCCACTTATCTACCCATTTATATTACCAGGGAAAACAAAGAAAGAAAGAAACAATAAGTGCATAAACAATAGAAATCACAGTTTGTATGTGCCACCTGGTTTCTCACTGATCTGCACTTTAAAGGAAAGTACTATGTGAATCTCTTCTGTTTAATGAAAGATAAGACTTTCTCTCCATAATAACACTGATAGCATAGGTTCTCCTCCTCCAGAGTCACAGAATTGCATGACATGTGCAGGAATTTAGCATAATTACATTTTCCAATTTTTGTCAGTCTGGTTGAAATTGGCAAAAAATGCTCAGGAGCTCCTGGGGCACTGCCAGGCATGCAAGCCTGAGCCTGTCTGTGTGTATGCTCTGTGAGCTCACAGGCTTTGTTTCCTTAAGAAGTCCAAGACAAAAACATTAGTTTAAGCTAACCTGAAAATAGATGGATAATCAAAATCCAGCAGCAGGGGGGTTTTGTCCTATGAACTGCTGCTCTGCGGTCTGCCTGGAGTCAGGATGGAAGTTCTAATAGTTTTTGCTCTGTGAGAGAAAACAGGAGGTCAAAAAAATTTAAAAGCAAGAGTCAGCCTGTACAGTAGGCAGATTCAGACCATCTGATTAGCAGGAGTCACTGCTGTGTACAGGCAAACACTCCTTTCAGTGCTGATATGGCAAAGGTGGGGACAGGCCGTAAGGCACCACTTCCTGCTTTAGAAGGACCATGGAGTTTATATTATCCATTAGATAGGGACACAGCCTGAAGAATGGCAGATAGAGAATCAGAGGGAAAACAAAAGAACTGACACAGACCTCTGAACATAACCACAGGAAGGCAAATGTCAGAGGGCTGTTTCTTCTTGTGCTTCACCCAAACAATTCATCTTTATGGGAAGGACCCTCAGAATAATGCTTCTGTTTGTTTCTTTGTGCAGAAAGCAATTCAGCAAGCACTGCTGTGCTCTCTGCAATGCCACTCCTTACACCAGGTATAAGAGCTTGAATGTTAATTAGTTCTGTGGTGGTTTACTTCTTTCAGAACTTTCTAACATTTACATCTGATTCTGCCTAAAGTTTTCTGGGATAAAAGAACCAATTATTAAAAAATCCTTTTTCTGTGCAATAACACAGTGATTGCTAAAGAAATACACAGAGAGCTGCAGAGAACATGTCTCAAGAAGCCTCTTCTGCAGCATCCCAAGACTGTCTTTGTAAGCAGAGCACCGTGTGGCAGAGAACTTGGTCTGCCCGACCATAGTAAGCTGTCTCTTTAAAGGCCTTTCAAAACATGGCAGGAATGCAAAGATCAATGTGACAGAGAAAGGTACAGTACAGCAACAGGAAATTTGAAGGAAAGAGGTGACTCATCCTGATGCTTTGGAATTATACTAAGAGTAATTTGTCTTTCAAACTGGACCACAATAGTCAACTTCTAAAATCTAGTCTTCTTGTGAATGTGAGATCTGGTACTCATCAGATACAGCTCTCAGCAGACCATGCTAAATTAAACCCAAAATGTCATTTCCTAGAGCAATCACAAATAATGCCATCCATTGCAATGTGAGAGAAAGCAACACACAGGAAAAATACTAAAGAAGCTGGGAGGTGGTTCCCTTCCCTGCAGTCTCTAGAACAAATCTCATACACCATGCAGGATCAAAAACCTGTTCCTGGTAGCTTCTCTTCTTTATTAAATACATTCATACCTTGTCTCTAGGCTTTTCCCAAAACCCTGGCACCACACCTCTTCATCCTGTGTATAGGGTGGCACAGTGGATATAATGCATGCAGCCCTGATTTCAGCCCGTGATTTCTTTACCTCAGTCTTCACTGGCAAGGGCTCCAGCTGTACGGCACAGAGGCTCCAAAACCCTGAATATGGATGCAGCCTCCTACGTTCCCATTTACCAGGTCTGCATCCTTGAAACAATTCCAGGGGGGATGTTCTGAACTGGAAGAACACTCATTAAGGAATGTTTCAGCAATTTAAAAGACTTGCAGACTAAACAATTGCTGCTTAATTAAAATTTCGAAGAAATTTTGATAAGAAATGCTACTAAAATAGTGCTTAGAGCTGTCCCAGACTGAGAAGCAATTAGCATACTTGTAGGAAAAGAAAGGTGTTTTTCTGATAATTCTCTTTCCTGCTTGCTGTTATAACTGAGTGGCACTCGTCCTGTAATTAAAAGTGCACTCATTCTGCCTCAGCAACTCAGCTAAGTGCTTTAAAATGGATATGGGGGTGTGGTTAGCATCAGTCTTCCAGAGTTAGGAGTGTTTGAAAATGGCAAACTTGGTGAACACCCTCAACAGTGGTCACTAATGGAAGGGATCAGTCTTTAAAAGCAGGCTGTGAAAATGAAAGGATGTTCAAACTTTTGACTTTGAGGTCCTTAACACTGGCTGGGTAGTGTGAGTCAGATCTGCATGCAAGGGCAGCTGCCTCTCAGCCTGCTATCAGCAATTCACACCCTGCCTTTGAATGCTGAAGGAAGCAAGACAAATGTTTTGATGCAATCTTCTCTACCAGGGGCTTAGGGGGACAGGCTTTCAGCTGCATGAAAAATTAAGGGCACAGCAGAAAATTCAGAAGGAGATCAAATTCTTCTAAATAAAATGGAATAACACTCATGAATGTGTGCTCTCAAAGTCTGTGGCAGTGGGAAGGAGAAGGATGGTAACAGGGAGGGTAGCAGACTCTGGAAAACCAAAGGCAGGGTGTCAAGGACACATTTCTGGCATTCCTGAGCCTGCTTCCAGCCCCAGTGTGTGTAGGCTCCTCCAAATGCCTTCCATTCTTTTTTAACAGGTTCTTCACTTCCATAATCCTTATCCCACCTTAAACTGACCCCAGTCAAGCCAGCTATATCCTCATTTTCATACTGACAAACACCTCTGCACTAGAATGTAACCACAAGCAAGTGGCTGTGGTGAGCTCACAGCCTCGTTGTCAACACCTACAGATGGTCTTAGATAGAGCCAGCTGGAGTGGCCCAAAGCAGAGCTGGAGTAAGAGGTAACAGTTACAGGAGGATCCAGTGCTCACTCCTCCTACCCCTTTCATCTGCCCATCCAGACACAGCCATCGCCACAATATTCCACAGTGCAATACCTGGCCAAGTAATGTGTGCCATTTGGTCTACAGGCCTCAAAGACAGTCTTTTGGACAAGCTCACAAGCTGTGTCATACGCTGCACAACACTATCCCTCTTTAAAGAGAGACTTCACTTACTACTCAAGTCTCATCTGGAAGTTTTTTCCCTTCTTAATTCTGATGTTCCAGGCCAACTCAATGTTACATGGTACTTGTGATGCCATGAATCAATGACACTGTTCTGTGGCCACAGTCTGACTCCCAGCACAACATTTCCCCGGATCCTGGTATGCAGAGAAAGGCTTTTTGTTATCTATAGTTGGATAAGTTCATCCACTTCTACCTCTTGAATTAAGAGCGGTTGAAATAATTAGACCATTAGTGTTCCCCCAATGATTCATCTCTTTCAAGTGTGAACACAAGAGGGAGAAAGGAGGTCACTCATGGACTTTTAATGGCAAAATGTGAAATATCCTCTCACGTGTTTTTTTCCTTTCTTTTCCAAATTCATAAGAAATCAGTTAGAATTTCACTTTTAGAAAACAGGGACAATGTTCATTAAAATATTTTGCTGCTCCAACCTTGATCTTACTGAATACATTAAGAAGTAGGTCACTTGACAGGTCTCTTCTTTTTCTTTTTAATTGAAACCAATGAAGCTGCCCACAGTAGGTAAAATTAATCAGATTATTAAAGAAGTAGCAATATTGTTAATTGTGAGATATCTTCTATTCAACTTGGAGTTCCTTCTATAGGAAATTAGTTTGAAGACAATGTATAGAAGCTGAAATTTCTTCTAGGAACTGACGAAATTTCTTCTAGGAACTGTGAGGAAAATACCATGGGACTTCAAATGTATCCTTTCATGGTCATCAGCATTGCAAAAATGCTGACTATGACTCCAGCACATCTTCTCCACTTGTGTAAGCAGGAGCAAATCCCAAAAGACAAGCAGATATTGTGCCTCCTATTTAGGAATTAGTCCTCTTGTGACTGAAGTCAACAGCCTCACTTTGATGGGCCAGGCAGTCTGTCAGCTTTGGTGTTCTTCAAAATGTATTCTCAGGTCCCATGAAGAAAGGGCAACATCAGTGTGAGCTTTAGATGAATTGAATCAATAGGTAAGGCATAAAGATGGTCTGCCAGAGGCAGTGGCTTGGGGTTTATGCCAACAAAAATAGTCCATCAAGGAAATTTCTTCTGGTCACCAAAATGAACATTTAGGTACAGAGAAGACAACCATGTGCATGAAAACCATAGCTAGGAAGAGAGTCCCAGATCTCAAGACAATGCATGACATTCTTTCAGATCACAAGGCAACAGGTAAAATTCAGCTACAATAAAAATTCACCTCCACATCCATAAGAAAACTTCCTGAGAAATATCATCCCCAAGCCAAACACTTCCAAGCAGTTCTGTACAAGGGCTAAAATGAACTGTGCTGTTATCTGGTGTCACTGAACAACTTTCAGGCAACAGATTTGTGTCCATTCCACTGTCCTGAAGGAATAATTTAGCCTATAGCTAAATTCAATTTTGTGCATAAGATGCATTCAATCAACATCATTTGGAAAGATATTCACTACTTGGAAAGATATTCACTTTGTAAAGATGTCTTTGTAAGGAGTGTGCAGTGACACTCTCGTGTATGCAACATTAGCTTATCTAGCAGGGGGGCCCTCATTAGTGGAATGCAAAGCATCATGCTAAGTGAACAGCCACAACCTCTGTACAAACCCCAAACACATTCCAAAAATAAACAGTTATAAAAATGAAAATAAACCAGATGTGTCTTAATCTAATTTTAGAAGTATATTTCTGTTACAGAACAAGGTGCCATGATGTAGATAAAGCAAAGGAAAACACACACACACATACACCAAAAAAAGAGAAAAGCCAGGAACATGTTCAAAGTGAACAGATCATTAAAAATCAGCCAGAAGAAAATTGTGAACAATTAGAGGCAAGATAGTTCTTTTGAAAAGGTTGCCAGATACAGGGTGATGTTTATTCTGTCCTAAATGACTGAAGAACAGCATCTGTGTCACAGAGCTATTTTGCTAAAGCCACATAATCAACATGGGAGCAGGGTTCAGGGATCTGAGTGCAGATACCTAGGTGTCATAAAACCAAAGCTGGATCACATGGAATAGGACCTCTGGGAGTCTTTCACTTTTCTGGAATAGCCCCTAGGTGCCAGCTGAGATCCCCAGGGGTATTTCAAATGGCACCTGGAATGTGTCCAGAGAAGGGCAACAAAGTTGGTGAGGGGTTTGGAACACAAGCCCTATGAGGAGAAGCTGAGGGAACTGGAGTTGCTTAGCCTGGAGAAGAGGAGACTCAGGGTGACCTTATGCTCTCTACAACTACCTGAAGGGAGGTTGGTCTCTTCTCCCAGGCAGCCAGCACCAGAACAAGAGGACACAGTCTCAGGCTGCGCCAGGGAGGTTTAGGCTGGAAGTTAGGAAGAAGTTCTACACAGACAGAGTGATTGCCTATTGGAATGGGCTGCCCAGGGAGGTGGTGGAGTCACCACCATTGGAGGTGTTCAGGAGGGGACTTGATGGGGTGCCTGGTGCCAGGGTTTAGTTGATTAGGTGGGTTGGATTAGTTGATAGGTTGGACGCGATGATCTTGAAGGTCTCTTCCAACCTGGTCTATTCTATTCTATTCTATTCTATTCTATTCTATTCTATTCTATTCTATTCTATTCTATTCTATGTGTAAGCAATAGACTCCAGCACTGAAGGGTAACACTGAACACTTTAGGTAGGATTTGGCTTACAGTTTACAGTTGTTAAATATGAGCTGGGTGTCTAAGATCCCATTTTGGTCCATAGAGACTTAATCATGGCAACTGGAACCTCAATGGGAAAACTCAATCTGGATAGCTGAGTATCTACCAGAATGAAGCATGTTGTGGCCATTACAGGTTCATGGATAGTGTGGAAAAAAAGGACTGCTTGCAAGAACTGGAAACTTTACTGCATTGGGTTCTGTAACTTGGTATTATTGTCAAGTTTGTTTGGGAAAGGAAGATGTGAGGAATTGTATCTTTAGAAAGCCTTGACCTAGCTCAGCTGGAAATGTGCAGTATCCAGAGGCTCATTAGCTCTCATCAGCACAACACGTTGTGCTACAAAAGGACATAAACATCCAGCTGAATCACACCCCAAAGCTTTCTCTGGAGAAATGTGATTGATGCTAGCATGGAGCCAAGACAGCTAATTCAAAGCCCGTGAAATACATCTGTGTTGGTAATCCAAAAGAGGAGGAGAAATGAATCTCTAAATACTACACTTAAAATACCAGGCAAAGTTATGGCTCTTCGTAAATATTCATAAAAAGACATAAATAATAAATGCCTCTTCATTTCTGCTCACTTCTGAATTTGTAAAGCTTTATTCTGGCAAATTAAATCTACCTGCTCCATGAAGGTGGATTGCTCCCTGGTACTGAGTGAAATAAACCTTGGCAGGCAGTGGTCATTGGGCCATGCCTGCGATGAGTTCTCTCTAAAGACATGGATCCTCCTACTTCTACTAGGAAAAAGAGCCTAAAGCATCAGAAGCCCCATTTAATAGTAGCTGCAAGTCTGTCCCGGGGAAGAAGCAAGGAATTTCCACTGAAGTCAGAGTTGTGTATTTGACTATCTAGGGGCTGAATGTGGCCCAAGACTCTTCATAAGTTTTAACCAATGGCTGTAAAAGACCCTATGCTTCAGAGCATAAACCCCAGCTCCTTAGAATTCTTCAGACCAGAGGCAGCTGCCATGAAGTGAACCTGAAGGCTGGTCCTCAGAAACACAGGCGCCTGTTTCCACACAGCATTTCCTCTCTGGCTACAGTCTTGGAACTCCATCTCATTTGCCCGCCACTGTCAGTGACATCCTGCACACACAAGTGATTCAATGTCTCTCTCAGGCTCCAAAGGGTAGACTTAGGCAATTCTAGGATTTGAATTCTGAATGTATGAGGCTAATGTGGTGCTCTTTATTCAGAACCATTCTCTGGTTTCAAAATTGCTCAGTGCATGATGCAGTTGCATTGCAGTCCCAATCTGAAAAACAAGTAAGTATTTGGACTACAATGTTGCCTATTACTTGTACTAACAATTAATATTTATTTAAGGAAACCACAGATGACAAAGCAAGGTAAAAGGCCCTTTGTACCAAGACATGAAAGTCTTCTCATTATTCTTTAGATTGTTTTAGCTTGCTATTTAAGGAATAGTGGAAAACTAATTTCTCAGTCTATGCCAACAGAAAATTATTGCATTATCTATTCCAGTTTATGAGGTAGCACAATCTTGTTGCTTGTCTATGCTAGTGACAGGCACAATGAAAACTGCAGATGATAATGAGAACTCTGCAACTGCCTTTGTGTGGAAGATCATTACCTGCTCTCTTCCCCAGCAATGCTTGTGTAACAGCCTTCCATGAACCATTCTCCACTCCTTCCTTTCAACATACAAAGATACTTTAGGACCTGTCAGATAAGTTATTAGAGACATTGTCTGAAAGCATGACCCACATTAATCACCAATAGTTCTGATATGCCCAAAGAAAAATAATACATCCACAGACCTTTCTCACAGCTAGGAAAAGCAAATAACTTATCCTCTAATAGGCCCAAGTCCAAGTATCCTTGCTCTAACTAGGGAAACAGCAAAACACCAGTAATTGCCTTCTGAATCACTGCTTTGCACATAAGCAACTAACTTTGGTTTTGAGTTAGACATGGTCAAAGGCAAAGTTTGTGTTCTGTAGTATAAAAAAGAAAATTGCAGCCTGCTGTTGTATTGACCTTCACAGAATCACAGAATCTTACGGGTGGGAAGGGACCTCCACAGAGCATCCAGTCCAAGCCCCCTGCCAGAGCACCCAGGGTGGCTCACACAGGAACACATCCAGGTGGCTTTGGAATGTCTCCAGAGAAGGAGACTCCACAACCACCCTGGGCAGTCTGCTCCAGCGTTCTATCACCTTCACAGTGAAAACATTTTTCCTCACATTTCCAAGGAACTTCCTTACAGGTACTGGGCATGGAGATGCTAACAGGAATTACTGCTTTCATATCAGCATGTGTTGTGCTGCAGAGATGCAGGATCCTTTCATCAGCTGACTTATACCTCCCCTCTCAGATCTGCTCCTTCATTTTTGTCCTTATCAGTAATTCACAATTTTACTGTCTGCAAAAAGGACAGTGTGGGCAGAACTGGGCAGACTGCCCATCATGTGAACATCCCCTAAATAAGCTGTCCCAGGCACTGTGAATGCATCCCATCACCACTCTTCTAGAGAGTAGAGACTGATGCATGTTTTAACCTTATAATGTAGGTTTCAGCCACTGCATAATGAAGCCAAAAGCTTTATTCTGACCTAGGGCTAGAGTTAGGTCATGTAGATAAGCAGCCATTTCAGAAGAAACTGCAGCCACCAACTTCATTACAAATGTTAATCCAGGCAAAACACTGAGATAGGAAGCAGTTCATGATGCCATTGAAGATAGAATTGCTTACACTAAGCAAAGAACCTCAACCTTTGCTAGAGAACTGACTGGGAGTTCTCACGGTCTGCATCTTGAAGTAGTAGGAGACACTCCCAGTCAGACTGACTCTAGTGGAAACAGGTCTGGCACAGCTGCCAAGGTAAAACAAAGCAAAGCAGGAGAATGACTATTTTCCAGTTTTGTCTCAAGTTGTGCCTTGGAACACCTGGCAGGATTTCTGGATCTGCCACCCCCAATAAAAACACTTAAAACAAGGCAAGTAAAGATCGGTAGGTTA
Source organism: Colaptes auratus (assembly GCA_015227895.2). Lineage (NCBI taxonomy): Eukaryota > Metazoa > Chordata > Aves > Piciformes > Picidae > Colaptes > Colaptes auratus. The sequence continues at coordinate 974,545 of JAAWVA010000045.1, forward strand.
CAGCACTGTTTCTCCTTGTTTTGGTACTAGGTGCTGCAGCAGACTGGGGCATGGTCTGACAGTCTCACCACTCTCTCCTGTCTCACAGAAATGGTCCAGGCCCACCTAGATCCAGCTTCCCCAGCTCTTTCTGAGAGTCAGGGTTCATACAGTGCCCCATACTTGGACATTCATGTAAACCCAAGCATCCCTGAACAGTTGCCGTGTTCAGGTGTAAGTATACATGTGTGACACTATCTCAACATTTGTCTCAGGGTACAGCATCAGTTCATCAGCTAACTGAATGGCACCTCAGACCGCAATGAAAGCAGGCAGGTTTTATATACTGGCAGCCTATAGACCTTTAGAGTCCTTGCACTACTGGCATTAGTGATTTAATAGGAGAGCAGAGCCTAGAGGGATACAAAGAAGTAGCTTTTGATTCTAAGAGATTTAATAGAAACAGACATGTCTGCTGTGAAAAATTCAAAGGGTGAAAATTTGTTCTGAAATCCAAGCCCTATGGAAATCCATGTTTTCCATTAACTTGAATGAAGGCTTACTTCTGCTGCTTAGCTGTTTCTCTCCTTGACTCACCCAGAAATATTTCCTCATCGGAGATGGACACATTCTCTACAACACAGCTCATATTTCCCCCCATGGGGCCAGCCCAGGGTCTCACTTTATCCTTGTCCTGTGTAACCACTGCTGGTTGCTGTCAAAGACAAAGAACAGGACTAGATAGCCCTTTGGTCTGAACCAAACATCCCTGTTCTTAGGATCCCAAAATGCTGCATGTTCTTTAACACGCCATTAATTCACAGGAATAGTAAAGCCTGCATCGGCACAGATGGATTGCCCTTGTCCAACTGATTTTAATCACACCACAAAGTCGCAATCAATTTAATGAGCCTTCACTGGTACTCTGCTTATTTGGGTTATCCTTCCCCATCTGCAGACACCTTCTGTGTCTCTTGATGGTACATTGTACTTAGCTACTCTGATCTTCTCAGTGAGGATGGTTTGGAAGCTTGTTTGTCTTTTGGCACTCACAGAGGGAATGTAGGATGGCATTAGTGGACCATTAGCTCTTGGAAGTGACTTAACCGATGTAAATGGAAAGGGCATCCAGGGCAGAGTGAGATAAATATGAAGCGTCAGCACACTTAAGTGAGAGCTAAGGACGGGAGGACGTTAGCATCCGACAACATAAACTTGTAACTGAGTGCTCATAAGTTACTAATAGTTTGAAAACAGGGGACCGGAAGGAAATCTGTTGTCTAAACAGAAAACACAGCACTAGAAGGAAACACACAGGTCACAGTGATGAAAGCCTCAACCATCACAGGCACTCACACAAGCCAATCTTTTTCCTCCTCTGGCCCATCTAAAAAGTAATTAGCTCACTTCCATCGTTCTTATGGAAGGTTGCTACAGGCCTCCATTGCCACTGATTTCCAGCCTAATTTATTCATAGCCTGAATACAGGGGAATGAAAATGTCAAGGCTGAGCTGTCCCTGCTAAGTTGGAAACAAAAGGTCTTTTGTTTGTATCTGGAGAGCTACTGGCATATCCATGTCATCATCTGCAAGCAAAGCATCTTCAAGTATGGTGTGGATAATAAAGGCAATGACATACCTTATGCCTGATCTCCAGAGACCTATGTGGAGACATATGCTTAAAAGTGCAGGAGTTGTGGAGTCTTGCTAGAAGTGCTTAATTACAGCTGAAACACAGAGCCCGTTTTATCAGACAATTCATAAAGCAAGCCACTTGCTCAAGGGCTGTCTGTCCTGCAGCTGTTTTGAATGAACAGAAACTCATCAGCCGGGACAGCAGTCTGGCAGTTCTCACTTCAGCCAGGTCTGATACAGCAGGGTTGTGGAGTGGGAAAGAGGCAGGAGGCTGCATTTGTGAGCTCACCATGCATGGCAAAGAAGTGGCTATGCCAGTCCTGGTACATCGTTTCTCAGATGTTTTGGTCTGTGGCAAACATTAAGATCTGGAGTATTCCCAAAGGCTTGCTGCAGTCTGAACAGAAAGATTGGGTTAGACCTCTGGGTACAAAGGAAGGGGCAGAGGGACTGCAGGAATATTCCAGTTTTCTCTGTCAACTAGGACTGGAAGTGTAGTTGTTACTTACCAATCTGAATATCATTTCTTAGGAGAAGTGAAAAGGAGATACATTTGCTTATGCAGCCCCTGCAAGTAGGCAACTGTGCAGACAGGAATGCAAAACTTGGGGATAACAAAGTGCTCAGTCAAGAGGAAGCCTGCCCTGTAAAGGGACAGAAGTGGAGTCCCAGATCTACTTTCCACTTTGTGCTTATATTAGTCTTTAGGCCATCTTTGGACAAAATCAGGGATAATACTCTGACAGCAGGGAGCACAAGCCCAAGTTCAGCCCTTTGCAGTTTCCTAACTAGGATCTGGGTGAGGGCTAGCTGCCTGTCTCCTTATGTCTAAGGCTTCTGATAAAGCTCAAGCCCCCAGACATGGCTGCCAAAATCCAGTGCACCTATCCAAATGAGTTGTATTGCCCACCGGTGGGAAAGAGAAAGGGATGATGTTATCAGCTTCCAAAGCTCAAAACACAACATGGCTTTTCTTCTCCAAAGAAAAAGCTCCCAGGAAATCAGGTTTGAAACTGAGAGGCAGTTGCAGTCATACTGTGACAAAGCTGAGAGCTCCACAGGGACATGGGGCGAGAACGCAGCATGTGACAAAGATGCCCTAAGGGGCATCCAAACCCTCCAAGTCTGTTGAGCTTTCTACCCTCACTGTAGGCACAAGATGCTCTGTTCATTTCTTCCCCTCTTCATTCACTTGCATGGCCCTAAATGTGCAATTTGCTGAAACAGAAAAGCTCCAACCAAGCACTTACCTTATGCTGCCACTTGATGTGATGCAATGTGACACAGGGTGCCAGCTGCAGTCACAGCCTATACCCCAAAATAACTTAATAGACTATGTCGTGACATGAAACAATAGGCAATGATGCACGACAAATTAATACATAACCCCCAGTACCATCTCTCTGTGCAATCTCCTTTTCAGCAGCACAGCACCCTTGCTGGGTGTGACCATTTTAGGCTGTGCCTTTAAGAAAGGGACAGTTACTGGAACACTCTGGCTGAATGTTTTGGTGTAAAATGCAAACAAAGATAAAGTCTAAACGAATGTCATTGGTAGATTGGTAGAATGCAACTTTAAATTTTTAGCATTAGTTCCGTTTGAATCTCAGTCAGTTCAGTCTTTCAGTCCCTCTGAACAGCTGCTGCCTTTCCTCTATGCTGGATGGAGTTGACCTTGAACTAACTGAGCTAACAGATAAGAAACTAATTCTTGCATACGCTTTGAGCTAACAGAATTTCCTCCTTCATAATTACCTTTTCTCTCTCTAATCCCTTTTTGGGACAAAAGGGAGGTAGGGGGAGAGTGGGATACAGTTGGGGGGAACCCTCCTGGCTGGAGGAGGGAAAGGTCTCCTGTGTTATGTTTTTTGCTGTATATTTCTGTATCTATTGTAAATACTGTATATTGTGTACATATTCACTGCATCTCATCCTGCTTGTAAATATAGCTTGTCCATTTTCGCTTCTCCCACTGAGTTAGCCGTGGTTTCCTTGTGTGTGTGGGAGAACTGAACTTTCTCTCACCACCACACTGGAACAGCTTCCCACGTTCAGCACTAGGAGACACTGCTCACCAGCAGACCTTGGCAAATCTTTCAGTTTTGTGCTTTTGAATTGGTAGGCTACAATGTGAACCTCATGGTAAGCATTTTTACAGCTGATCACATGTTGCAGACAGCATCAGCATACCAGCTTTGATTTTGGTATGGACATTTCAAAGGCCACAAAGTTCTGCATTATTTCAGGCAGTTAATGTGAAGCTTTCCCCCTGCATTTCCTAGCCAAAGGCATGCTTCAGTTGCACTTCAAGTGTCAGCAGAACAAGACTGAGTTCTGCTTCATTTTTATTTTTCTTCTAGTCTGTGTAGTCTTGGAATAGGAAGTGCACTTTTTAGAGCTATAATGCTTTAAGGGACATGTAACACAAGTGAAGGATCTTTCATGACACTGATTTTTTCCATTCCTTACATTTCACCTGAGTCAGCTGGACAGCACTCATGGCTACAAGCAGTACAGAATTATGCTTACCACACAACAGAGTCAGCTGCTCTAAGTTGTTAGGGGGAAGATAAAATGTTTTACACATGCACCAAAGCCAATAACCAATTTAATAACCAACTGCTTTTTCTTTGTGCAGTTGCAGAAGGGAACTGTTTCAGACTGTAATGGATTCACTGCCCTCACTCAATTGCTTTGGTAGTGATGGTACCACACGCTAATGCAAGCAGTTTGTGGTCTTAGGTTTAGATCAAATTATCTGCCTGAGTTTTCTCTAGCTGAATCACCCTATGCTGGTTGTTCAAGAGGTCAAAACTGTGCTAGTCATTTCAAGCTATTTTTATAAAGAAGCACTTTAGGATGGGGGGAAGGGGGAGTGGGGAGGGGCTGTTATATAAAAATATGTATATACATATATATGCCTCTGAATAAACATCAAAAGTAACCATGTTTCTGCAGATGCGAATAGTATTGCTGTGGAAACTTACTCTTCAGCCACATAGTCTTTTTTCCCCCATCATGTGTTTCAAATGATCTGAGCAGAGTCACATACTCTGTCACCAGAGGGCTTTGAAACTTGACTATCAATACTCACATCAGTTGCCAAGGAGGAGGGCATCCAGGCTTTAGAGCCATGCTTATTTTCCACAAGGCCTTTAATCTCCTTATTAAGAATCTGAATCTCTGTGATATTTAGAGAACTGGAGAAGTCAGTTAACTTGGATTGCATTCATTTTTATGGGCTACCTTAGCTTTTTTTATATACTGATTCTTTCCTAGCATTACTTTGTAGAGTCACATATATTATTCACACTGACAGCACTAATATTATGTTCTTAAATCTCTCTCCTTTGTCTGGCATATTTGTATTAGAACCTTACATTCAGAAATGTCACCCATTTGAGTTACATGAAGAGCACCCAGCCCTTAGAGGGCAGGGCAATACATATTCCCATGTGCTGTGCAATATAAATCTCCAGCTCAATCCTGCTAAGACACATAGTGAATGACTTTGAACCCTACGTGCAAATATCTGCATATATACACTTAGCAAGTTCGTCTGGAAGAGGAAGGAGACAAAGGAACTGCTATTCCATTCCAAGGAACAACTCCAACCTGCTCCAAGCAGATCACAAGCTATTTTTCTAGATAAAAGTCTCACTGAAAACAGGAAAATTGTGCAATATGTCTAATCCTCTGTGGAATTTTATTTCAGTTTTGGAACAGGATCACAGACTCTGGATCCTACAGCACTCGAGAGCCACTGTGTCTATAAAAGTGAGAAGAGAACAAAACAACCCAAAATTCACTGACAGCCAAATATAATAAAGGAGTTGTACAACACAGGCTTTCACTGAAAACGCTCCATCCACAGTTCATTACCTGACATTCAGACAGGCTTCATCCACCAAAGGTCAGGCCAAGAAATAAAGTTGCTATATAAGGGAGCTGCAGAACTGTGAAGACAAGTCAGGAATTGGTGGTTTTGTCAAGCACTTCAAAAAGTGCTACCAGCCAAGGTATTAAGCTTTTCCCTTCGTACCTTCAAGGATGACAAACAGCCTGTCACGTTAGCTCCTTTGGTGTAATTAGCATTAATGGCTACATAGGGTAAGCAATTACTTTCAAGGCATGACAGATGCAAGTACAGTTTCTTAACAATAACAGCCAAGAACTCCTATCTAAACCCACGGCAATTCATCTTGAATGACTCATGTAACATTACTTCTACCCTTCAGCCAGTATGGGATGCTACCCTAGCAATGTTTTTGCTTCCACAAAAATTAAAGTCCTTGGAGTCAATTTTCCAAAAGAAATGTTCTTCGTCCTCCTTATAATGTGAAACAGAATGTCAATACAAGCACACAACAAGTTTGAAATGTATGGATTTAACACTCACTCTGCGGAAAACAGTGGTCTTTGTTCATCTCACTTCATAAACGTTTCTGACAACCTTGGGAAATTAGCTTTCCCTTGGGAATTATAGTTGATCTCTAACATACAGGTCTTGGCAGAGATGTTAAATAACAGTTTAAAACCATACAGTAACTCAGCAAAAGTACAGCCTTTCTCGGTTTTTTGTTTGTTTGTTTTTTTTTTTTTCCCACAAATTACCAAACATTTGCATTGCATTTTCCAGTAGTTTCAAGCTTAGCTCTTAAAGCAAAAAAAACCAACCAAATATCCCCACACACACCTACCAACAAAACCCCAAACCAACCAGCCAACACACACACACACATACACACACAAAAACCCCAAAGCATTGACTACATTGCAATCCCAAGCAATCAGTTTTTAACAGCATGGAAGAGGTACTGCTGATAAAGCTTAAAGACGTAACAGAGTATTTGTCACAACATTCAAAACTGCTTTGTTCAAGTAGCAAGACCTGCAAAGGACACAGGTACACCCAGCCTACTGTAAGAAGTCATTTCATGTTGAGAAAAAATAGCAAAAACTCTCTGTGCTATGCACACACAGGGTGGGAACGTCCTGGTTGCAGCTTCATTTCAGAAGGACCAGTTAGAAGAAAAGACCAGCGAAATACAGATAATACCAGACACTGATAAACTGCTGAAATATAGGAGTGATAAACTGGAATGGTAAATTTATCCTTCTAACTGGATAGAGAATCTCTCTCAGCATTTGGTCACTTAATGTGTCCTCTGAGTATCTGTTCTGTGGGTTCTTTGATTCCAAATACTCAGAACTTCAGAAGACCTCAAATTGTATGATTACCTGAATGAACTACAAACTAAAGCAGACCAAAGTCAGAAACTCTGAGCCTAGAGCTTCCATGGCTCTACGAGGGTGGCAGTTTCTCTGCCGCATATCTGCAATTGCTTAAATGGCCAGCTTAAATCCAAACCATTAATGGTTCTCCAGCTGCTGGATAACCTGCCAGAGAGTCTCAAACAGTGCTCTTAGAAAGTTGCTGGGAAATCAGGCAGAAAGGGAGAGCACTACACATTCCTCAGAAGGAATTTGTTAAAACCACTCCATCCATGCAAGGGAAGTCACTTTCTACAAATTACTGCATGTAGCATTTACATAATAATATGCAATATAACTTTAAAACAGAGACAACACGAGGTCTACTGTCACCATGACATCCAATCTGTAAATTAAAATGAATTTAATATTTGAAGTTTTGGTTGCCAAATTTCCAGAACCAAATTTCTGTTTGATGATATCACCACTTAAAGCTGTTACTACCTTGACTCAGTAGTGAACTCTTCCAATAACAAATTGCTGTGAGACTTCACTGCCTTTCACAGTAAGCCATCCTAATGCCAGTTTCCTCAGACACTTACTGGCAGCAGACTTGGGTAATGCCCTACATATGCCACTGCAACAGATATCCAAGGCTCTTGCATCAGTGGAAACAGTAACATACATTAAGAGAACCCACAATGCACTTAGAATTTCAAGTGAGTCACATCGTGGAGGTAATGAGCAGCACAAGGCTTTAACCCAGCTTCAGTCTGGCACCATATGAACCATCAGCGCCAGAAGCAGTAGAAAGCACAAAGACAGCGGGTTTTGACCCAGGTCTCAGTTTGAAGCCAGGCCAAATGAGACCTGTGTTTAGAGTGTTCCAGAGTGCCTCACTTCAAATCATGGTGGTATCTCAAGCATCCCCATATTGGAGATCTTCTGCTGTCTTACAGTTTAGGAAACTAGAAAGAGAGGCTATTCCTGCTGAGATTTTTGTCATCTGAAGGAAAAACAAAGTAAAACAAATAAAAAAACCCCAAACCCAAAACAGCAACATAACAACAAAAAACCCAAATCAAACCAAACAATCAAAAACCCCAAACATGGAATCAAATCCAAAAAGAACAATTCATATAATTTCTAGTACATCTAAATGCACATCCTTTAGTCTTCCTTTCCCTAGATATTACCCCTTATTTTTGCCCAGGAATGTTGTCAAGGCAGATATTAAAACCTGATTGTCTTTAAAGCCCATACACAGGCACACACACATGGATATTCACACATCAGCCTGTTCTTCATGGTGAGAACATGCCCTGTCACCAGATATGGCTCTAGTGCCACTTTAGACATCCTGCAGGTATCCTCAGCTGTTTCCCCAGATGGCCGAAGATCTATGTGTCTTATGCTACATCCACCAGACCTTCTGAATGTCTTACATACTGGACTACATTAAATGGTCCTAGGCACCTACAGGAAGGTATCTGATTTACTTTGTGGATGTCTCATGTGGGCAAGTGACGCCAAGAAGTTTTCAGGAAAGGTGACATTCTCTGTGCACAGGCTGTGTGCCGTAGAGCTTTGCTGCAGGGGATGGACGTGCTGCATGTGTGCTGTCCAGGTGCCATATGAGTCCTAGTGTCGCTGAAGACTGCTTTCTTGCACATAGCTCAGATATACAGTTTTCTGCTGTGATCGTTTTAGGCTGTGGCTTTAAGAAAATTTCTCTCATCACCACATCTGCTTAGAAAATTCCTGAACAGAATCACAGAGTCTTAGTACATGGAAATAAATCTTCAGAAATGACTGAAATCACCTTTCATATATGGTCAATGACAAAAGATTACAAGAAAATTACTGAATGTTTCAGAGCAGTGTCCTCCAATCAGTAGTAAGCTTATGTTCAGAGAGAGCACTAGTCAAAATTTACATTTAAAAAAGGACAATTAAACTAGAATAAAACCAATGGAAGAAGAAATATATCAATTAAAAAAAAAAAAAACAAACAACCACCCTGATGGCAAAAACCATGTAAATGAAGTTGAATAATTTCAGTTTTCCATTATTTTTTCATGTTATTGTTTCAAATATGCTTAAAATAGGCTTAAAATCAAGTTTGCTTTGAGTTGATTCATTTTGCTTAGCTGTATAAAATATGCAAACTACCATTCTATTATAATTATATAATGTGTTTTACATTATAATATATTGATGCTATCTGAATAAAACAGTTAAATGGTTCTGAGTAATTTTTCTCATTGTGGGGGAAGCTGGTGATTTTTTTTAAATTATTGTGAATTAAGACAAATTTGAAGGTGTCAGGATTCTCCACAAGCTGATGTTATAATCTTTACCAGATTCAATATGTGAAGAGGAATGGGGAGAAGGAGAGGGAGAGGAGAAAGCACAGAAGATTTCCACTTTCCCAGTCACAGTGCTCAAAGCATAATAAGCACCCAGAGGCAAGAGGCTGAATAGCTGGTCCCAGAGCAGGCACAAGGCACTCGCTCACAGGGCTGTGGCAGGCTGAAAACAGTAGGCAGCCACTTGAGCCACGGACCAAGCAGCAATTTAAAATTAGCATTTACACAGCTCTCAAGTGCTTTGCAAATTTATTTTATCCCTACTTAACCTGTCTTGAGATCCATTTCCCCAGAGGTACCCAAAAACTCAATGTCTGAGCTGGAAAATGTATTTTTTGCTGGCTCAAGTTTCTGCCAGGAACACAGGTGCTACTTTAGTAGCTCCCTGTAGATGCCCTTCATGCCTAGCAACAACAAACTAATTAATTTCTGACAGCAAATTAATTACAGGAGACTCCAAGTAACAGAGAGGCAAACACAATGTGACCAGCTTCAAAGTTGAAGGCTTTTGCCTTAATTTGCGTTCGTCTGTATCTTCTTTTCCCTGCCACCAGTACCAGTTCATTCCTAGTCTCTGTTAGCTAAAGAACTGTGAATTCAGCCTGATTTTACTCAGTCACTCTGGGGAACATTCAGCTAAACTCTGTTAAAAACATAAAATTAGTGGGGCTTCTTCATGCTCTCCCAGGATAGAATTTGGTTCACCTTCTTCCTTTCCTCTAGTGATTCTGATGCCCTTTTAAGCAAGCATCATTATGCAGGAGAAGCACTTGCCTGAAAGGCTCCAGCATGACACAGGCACTCACTCCTGCAGGCAAGAGCCCCATACTGTTTTAGATATTTTCCATCAGTATTTCCGAGTGTTACATTTTGAGTGAACTTAGCTTCAAAATACTATTCTTGCAAGTATCATGGACGGTGAATCTAAAGAGACCACTTAGATTTGGTCTGCACAAAGTTCAGATCAAGGGTGAAGGAAGTGAACTTTATGCACAGGGAGGAAAAGAAACACCTTCTCGATGGCAGTGTTACAGCACTGTGCTAGAAGGCACTGGAGCTCCAAATAGAGGTTTACTGTAGGCAAAATGAAACTGCTTGTCTAGCCTGAGAGAAATCCAAACAATGACGAGAGTAAAGAGCGAGAATTAATTTATATCTGGTGAAATGCTGCTGAACTGAAAACATTTTCCTTCAGAATACAACCTCTCTATAAAACAGTTTGAGACAGTTGAGATGAGACAATCTCACCTAATTCCAGACATTAATACTAGCTATAACAGGGGTCCTGCATGACCTATTTTAGATACTTCTTTTAGGTCTAGAATTGCCCACCTTTCTCCCTTGACCACAGGGAGATTAGACAACAAGCACTGATTCAGAGGACCATAGCCAGAGTATCACAGTAGTATCACAGTATCACTAAGGTTGGAAGAGACCTCCAAGATCATTGAGTCCAACCTGTCACCACAGACCCCATGACTAGACCATGGCACCAAGTGCCACGTCCAATCCCCTCTTGAACACTTCCAGGGACGGTGACTCCACCACCTCCCCGGGCAGCACATTCCAATGGCAAATGACTCTCTCAGTGAAGAACTTTCTCCTCACCTCCAGCCTAAACTTCCCCTGGAACAGCTTGAGATTGTGTCCCCTTGTTCTGGTGCTGGTTGCTAGAGAGAAGAGGCCAACCCTCTCCTGTCTACAACCTCCCTTCAGGTAGTTGTAGAGAGCAACGAAGTCGCCCCTGAGCCTCCTCTTCTCCAGGCTAAACCACCCCAGCTCACTCAGCCTCTCCTCACAGGGCTTGTGCTCAAGGCCTCTCACCAGCCTTGTTACCCTTCTCCGGACACCTTCAAGTGTCTCGATGTCCTTCCTAAACTGAGGGGCCCAGAACTGGACACAGGACTCAAGGTGTGGCCTAACCAAAGCAGAGTACAGGGGCACAATGACCTCCCTGCTCCTGCTGGCCACACTATTCCTAATGCAGGCCAGGATGCCATTGGCCTTCTTGGCCACCTGGGCACACTGCTGGCTCATTTTTAGGTGGCTGTCAATCAGCACCCCCAGGTCCCTCTCTGTTTGGCAGCTCTCCAGCCACTCCGACCCCAGTCTGTAGCTCTGCATGGGGTTGTTGTGGCCAAAGTGCAGCACCTGGCACTTGGACTTGTTGAATGCCATCCCATTGGACTCCAGCCATCTGTCCAGTCGGTCGAGGTCCCTCTGCAGAGCCCTTCTGGCCTCTAACTGACCAACATCTGCTCCTAACTTGGTGTCATCTGCAAATTTGCTGATGACTGTCTCAATCCCCTCGTCCAGATCGTCAATGAAGACATTGAAGAGGCCCAGCACTGATCCCTGGGGGATGCCACTGGTGACTGGCCTCCAGCTGGAGGTGGCACCATTCACCACCACTCTCTGGGCTCAGCCTCCAGCCAGTTCCTAACCCAGCGCAGAGTGTTTTCTGTCCAAGCCACGAGCTGACAGCTTAGCCAGCAGTTTTCTGTGCGGGACGGTGTCAAAGGCCTTGCTGAAGTCCAGGTAGACCACATCCACAGGCCTCCCCACACCCACCAGGTGGGTCACCTGATCATAGAAGGAGATCAGGTTGGAGAGGCAGGACCTGCCCTTCCTAAATCCATGTTGGCTGGGCCTGAGCCCTTGGCCATCCTGCAGGTGCGCAGTTATAGCCAGATGAACCCCTCTCAGGCTGAGGGTCTATTTTTAACCCAGCGCTACCTTTATGAACAAAACAAATGGGTTTTTCCCCTCTGTAATGAAGAAGAATCAAATTTTAACCAACTGAGCTAATGAATTCTCTTTCCACCTTTTGCCATGGATGAAGCCAGAGGTAGCAGGTTTCCAAAAGAGAAGTAGAGAAGAGTCATGAAACAGCATAAGTAAGGAAAGGAAAATGAAGAGAAGGAAGTACCCAAACTAGGACAGAGAGGGACTTTTCCTGATGTTGATGCTGCAGGTACCACACTGCTTCAGTTCCAATGGATGAATGAGACATGCATTGATTAAAGGTGTAAGGGGAAATGATAGCCAAAATAGGTTTATCCTAGGAAAAGGTAAAACAGGGAAATTGTCAACTGTTAACTTTTGCTATTTAAAACATATACTTGGACTAAAATACTTAGGTGTCTTCTATGATCGGTGGAGGAAACAGACAAAACTAGAACAGAACTGAGCATATACTGCAAATGTCCAAGACTCTTTGGGTGAATTCCAGCTGCTGTAACTTCCACCTGCAGAGAGTTTACATTTAGTGAAAAAAAAAAAAAGGCAAATTTTTGCTATCCTCACATAGTAAACTTCAATTTGACATGGTAAGAAGCAGCAACAAAAATGGCTGGGTAATTTTGAAACTGTATCTGAACAGCATGGCAGGAGCAGGGCAGGTTTTTCCTTTGTGATGCTGGAAAACACCCCTGTGGCCCATGGTTTTCATTTTATTACCCAGAAAGGTTGAGGAAGCCAGAGGGAATTCACAACAAAAAAAGCCAAAGACCTGGAAGGAGGCAACAAGAATGAAAGTGTAGGAGCAGCATGTTAGACACAGAAACAGTGATAGGATGAGGGGCAGTGGAAGTCAACTCGGTCACAGGAAATTCCATCTCAGCGTGAGAAAGATTTTTCCACTGTGAGTGTGACAGAGCCCTGCAGCAGGCTGCCCAGAGAGGTTGTGGAGTGTCCTTCTCTAGAGACATTCCAATTCCACCTGGATGTGTTCCTGCGTGACCTGCCCTAAGTGTTCCTGCTTTACAGGGAAGTTAGATTCAACCCCTAGCAGTCTATGGATCCAAATGACTTTGAGGATATCTTGGGGAGTGCCTGAAAATTTTAAGAAACTTGTTTACTTAGATGGGATCAAACTAGACTTTTTATATAAAGGGTATGAAAGACCAGGAGAATTAATTAGATTGTTCAAAGAGGATTTATAGAGAAAGAGGCAAAAAATCCAAGAGAAATTTTGTGTGAAGCTGACATCGAGCTTGAACTTCAGCAGAAACCTTTGGTGGGTAGTCTGGTGCTTGAGAAGCCTCATTGAAACTGTTTGAAAACCATGGAAGAACTGAATAGGCTAAAAAAAGATGAAATTATTTCTATCTGTTCCGCCCTCCTCTAGCCTTTTTTTACCAAGGAAAGGAATTTGTGAAAGAGGACAGGGAAGCAAAGTGGAGATGAATAATGGCAGAGAGTGAAGAGTTGAGAAAGTAAATTAAAAAAATCAGCTAGTTGTTTAAGTTTCAAACTAGCAAAAGTAGGTTTTGCAAGGCAAGGTTTTGGTAGCAGGGGGCTATAGGAGTGACTTCTGTGAGAAAATGATGGAAGCTTTCCCCAAGTCTATCCTCTTTTGCCTGGAACAGTAATTTATGAATGATCTTCATACAATACAATACAATACACCAGGTTGGAAGAGACCTTCAAGATCATCGCGTCCAACCTATCAACCAATCCAACCCACCTAAATACAATACAATACAATACAACCCACCTAAACAACTGAAAAACTAAACCGTGGCACCAAGCACCCCATCAAGCCTCTTCTTGAACACCTCCAATGAAGGTGACTCAACCACCTCCACGGGCAGCCGATTCCAGTGGGCAATCACTCTCTCGGTATAGAACTTCTTCCTAACATCCAGTCTAAACCTGCCCTGGCGCAGCCTGAGACTGTGTCCTCTTGTTCTGGTACTGGCTGCCTGGGAGAAGAGACCAACCTCTGACTGGCTACAACCTCCCTTCAGGTAGTTGTAGAGAGCAAGAAGGTCACCCCTGAGTCTCCTCTCCTCCAGGCTAAGCAACCCCAGCTCCCTCAGCCTCTCCTGATAGGGCTTGTCTTCCAAACCCCTCACCAACTTTGTTGCCCTTCTCTGGACACGCTCCAGCAAGACAACATCTCCTCCTGTCCTTATCTCAGCCCACAAGCCTTTCTTTATATTTTTTCCTCCCCTGTCCAGCTGAGGAGAGGAATGATAAAACATCTTGGGTGGACACGTGGCACCCAGCCAGGGTCAACCCACCACAGTAGGACTGAACTGGATCTGTCTCCTGTGCAGTGCCAGTAATGATTTTGGTTCTGTGTGCTGGACTCCTGGTTTTGAGACCTCACTTCACCTTCCATTGGATTTTGTTACCAGCTATGAGACACATCTCTCCTGACCTCAAGATTAACAACCCTCTGGGATCAAATGAGGTTGGGTCAGCTTGATGAGCCTGAGCTGGGCAGCTTGTTCAGTTTATGTCTCCTCTCTATCCTAAGGGTATTCTTCATCAGAGCATCTCATTTTCCATGAACTGTTCTTTTGAATGCTTGAATAATAATTTCAAGTTCGTTAGATGACCATTCATGCACAACAGCTACACCAAAATGCAGGGAAGAGAACATTAATTCTCTGGCATCTTTACAGAGATAAAGGCACTTGGGCTATTTCACAGCTAGAATGGACTTTTTATTTTCTAACCAAAGGTGGATTCTCTACAGGTGAAAGTTACAGCCTGTTCATGCCTCACTTCATGCCCCACTGTCTGCTCACACCCGGTGATGGTTTAACCCACCCACATTAACAAAAACTTGGCTAAACCCAGTCAGGGAAGCAAATGAAAGTTGTACTATACAAGCAATACTACACTCTACAATGGAATGCAACGAATATGTACAAATATACAGTATTTACAGTATTATACAGGTATTTTCAAAGAGAAAAGAGCACATAAATCCTCCTTGTCCAGCAGGACACTGCCTCGCTTTCCCCCCTAACCTCTCCCTTCTTCTTTAGTTAATTAGAAGAAAAGAGAAAAGGAGAAATGTTAGAGAGAGGTTTCATTTAGCTCAAAATCATCATTAAAAAGTCAGTATTGCTTATTTCAAAGTTAGCTGATAAGGGTCTTCCAGCAAAACAGACATGCATGCCAGCAGAGAGAATGGAATGAGAAGAAATGCGAGATATTGCTAGGAATACATTCCACACATCTGACCAATGAAATTCATTCAGAATAATCTCTTGTTTTCCGTTTTACACCCAACTGTGGATTTGTTTGTACTTTACTCTCCTGCACGAAAACTGCAGCTAGCCTTTTTTAAAGGCACAGCCTAAGACTGTCACAACCCTGTTCACACCCAGCTGGACGCCCCACTTGGAGCCGCACTTCACACCCTGTTGCTTGTTCAAGCCCCATCACTCCACTTTGCACCCTGCAGCCTGTTAGGGTTAGGTTTTAAGGGTTAGGGTTAGTGGTTTTTCTTCTTTTGCTTGAGGGGAAAAAAATATAATCACAGAATCATAGAATTGATTTGGGTTAAAGGGACCTTTTAGATCACCAAGTCCAACTATTCTCCATCTCTACCAGGTCTAGAGTGAACCCTCAGCACCACATCCCTGCCTACATTATATTACATTATATTATATCCCCTCTAGGGATGGGGATTCAACCACCTCTTTGGGGAGCCTGTTCCAGTCTTTGGGAACCCTATCACTCAAGAGGTTTCTTTTCATAGCTAACCTAATCCTCCCCTAGTGCAACCTGAGGCCATTTCACAGTATAACATTATCACCAAGGTTGGAGACTTACTGAGGGCATGAAAGAAAAATTACTTTGGAAGGCAGTAACTGGGATTAAAGTTGCAAAATACAGAGTGTAATTATTTTGTATGCCCTGCTTGTTCCTAGTCAATACTACAGTGCAGGATTCCTCTAATTAAACAGGTACATTCATGGTGCAAAATTAATTAACTGAAACAACTTTGGACAGGATTTGTTGAGTTGTCCAGCTTTCCACCCACAGTGTGCTGATGCAAGCATGCCATCAAGTGGTACAAGAAGAAAGAACTTGGCAAATAGCTGATTCTCTAGCTCAAGCCAATTCAGTGTCCTGGGAAATGCCACCTTTTTATCTCTACATAACAAGTGACAAAGATTGAGATGCCACCATTACACTAGGTGGGGAAATGCTCTGTGACTGGGGTTCCTGGGAACATAACTGCAAGGGGAATTGCCTGTCAATTTGACAAGATTTGGAGCTCTTATAACAGACTTCTATAACAAAATGGCTTTTAAAAGTCTGCCCAAGGCCCAAAGTATCATACAGCACAGAGCACATCCCAGAGAACAAGACATAGAAGATCTGACTTGTTCAGAGAGATGATGCTGCTTTCAATGCAGCTCAATTCAGCCAAGAAGGCAATCTGCCACTGTCAGCTGGGACCTGCTGGTAGTGTCTGGTTGGTGAAAGATCTGTACAGCAAGATGGGGGCATCAGGAGATCCTTCATTCTCCTCCTACATGGTGGAGCTGATGAGTTAGGCTCAGAAATACCTGATTTGGATCAGAGGTCTGTCCTGGAAGAGGCATTAACAAACCAGCTAAATCGATTTGAGCCACTGCCCTTTCTCCTCCCTCTCTGTTGCAGGGTTTGGTTTGAGATTGAGGAGCCAATAGACAGGCTCTGTTAAGGCTGCCTGGAGGGATTGGAAGCTGGACCCTGAGCCTCACATTTCAGAGAGGCAACTACACATGTCAGAGGCTATTTGAGAAGGCGTGTGCAGCTCTGCCTGCCAGACAACATTTTTAACTGATTGACAGGATTTGAATGGCTAATGTGCCATTGGGCTGTTCAGTTTGCAAAAAGGGAATATATAGGGGAAGATTTCAAGAGCCCACATGTTCACTGTTCTTAGTTCTTTCTCCTTTCTCTCTCTTTTGTCTTTGTGGCTCTCATTTGTTAGTGGGATTCAAGGCAGTGACAAGCATTTAGATCTTCACCACAGCAGCGTCTCCCTGTCTCTCACTTCTTCTAATTTTGGCTACTACCTTTGGATTATTTCTGCCCTTTGGACTACAACTATGAACTCAGAACATTGCTTCATTCAGCAAAGGTTTTGGTATTTAGCAGCTTGGCAGTTTGTGAGTAACATGCTAATTTACCTGGTTATTTCTAAGATTTGTAGCTTGTTTACCTGTTGGTTAGCTCTGTGGTGAATCTGAGTTGGTCAATCTCGCCACCTGAGGCAGCATTGCTGATTGTTTCACACGTATAAGATTCCAGTTTGTTCCTCTGTGTTCCAAGTTCTGATCTGTTCTGTTTAAGTCCTGTTTAAGGATGTTGCTAGGTCTCGTAGGAAGAAAATTGGGGAGGCCCATTTAGAGCTTAGACTGGTCTCTGCTGTGAAGGACAACAAAAAACCCTTCTATAAATATATTAATAGTGACAGGAGGGGGAAGGACAACCTCCACTCCTTGGTGGACATGGAGGGGAATGTAGTAACAAAAGATGAGGAAAAGGCAGAGGCACTTAACACTTTCTTTGCCTCAAATTTTAATAGCAGGACCTGAAAGTGTTCAAGTCCATAGGACCCGACGGGATACACCCACGGGTGCTGAAAGAACTGGCAGATGAGGTTGCTAAGCCCCTCTCTATTCCATTCCAAAAGTCATGGCAGACTGGGGAAGTCCCCACAGATTGGAAAAGGGCAAATATTGCTCCCATTTTCAAAAAGGGTAAGAAGGAGGAACCAGGGAACTACAGGCCGGTCAGTCTCACCTCTGTGCCCGGAAAGATCATGGAGCAGATCCTCCTGGAGGCACTACTGACTCAGAAGAGTAGTGAAGAGGTGATTGGGAGCAGTCAGCATGGCTTTGCCAAGGGCAAATCCTGCCTGACAAACCTGGTGGCCTTCTATGAACAAGTGACAGCATTAATAGATGAGGGGCGAGCAACTGATGTCATTTACCTGGACCTGAGCAAAGCCTTTGACACTGTCCCACACCACATCCTGGTCTCCAAGCTGGTGACACACGGGTTTGATGGATGGACCACCAGATGGATAAAGAACTGGCTTGATGGCTGCACCCAAAGAGTGGCTGTCAAGGGGTCCGTGTCCCAGTGGAGGCCAGTGACAAGCGGAGTCCCTCAGGGATCAGTCCTGGGACCAGTCTTGTTCAACGTCTTTGTGGGTGACATGGACAGTGGCATTGAGTGCACCCTCAGCAAGTTTGCTGATGACACCAAGCTGTGTGGTGCAGCAGACACGCTGGAGGGAAGGGATGCCATCCAGAGGGACCTTGACAGGCTGGAGAGGTGGGCACAGGCCAACCTCATGAGCTTCAACAAGACCAAGGGCAGGGTCCTGCATCTGGGTCGAGGCAATCCCAGGCACAAATCCAGGCTGGGCAGTGACTGGCTGGGGAGCAGCCCAGAGGAGAGAGACTTGGGGGTGCTGGTGGACGAGAAGCTCAACAGGAGCTCTCAATGTGCACTTGCAGCCCGGAAAGCCAATCAGATCCTGGGCTGCATCAGGAGGAGTGTGGCCAGCAGGTCAAGGGAGGTGATTCTCCCCCTCTGCTCAGCTCTGGTGAGACCCCACCTGGAGTACTGCCTCCAGTTCTGGAGCCCCTATTACAAGAGGGATCTGGAGGTGCTGGAGCGTGTCCAGAGAAGGGCCACAAGGATGATCAGAGGGCTGGAGCACCTCTCCTATGAGGACAGACTGAAGGAGTTGGGGCTGTTCAGTCTGGAGAAGAGAAGGCTCCGAGGTGACCTCATTGTGGCCTTCCAGTATCTGAAGGGGGCCTACAAGAAGGCTGGGGAGGGACTTTTCAGACTATCAGGGAGTGATAGGACTAGGGGGAATGGGATGAAGCTGGAGGTGGGGAGATTCAGGCTGGACATGAGGAGGAAGTTCTTCACCATGAGGGTGGTGAAGGCCTGGAATGGGTTGTCCAGGGAGGTGGTTGAGGCCCCGTCCCTTGAGGTGTTTAAGACCAGGCTAGACGAGGCTCTGTCCAGCCTGATCTAGGGTAGAGTGTCCCTGCCCATGGCAGGGGGGTTGGAACTAGATGATCCTTGTGGTCCCTTCCAACCCTAACTGAAACTATGAAACTATGAGACAGAATGCCTTCCGGACAGCTGGCCTGCAGAGCTGGCAGATGGAGCCAGGGAGCAGTATAGTTCCCCTGTGTTCCAGGAAGTAGTTAGAGATCTCCTCAGCTGCTTGTATCCCCACCAGTCCATGGGACCAGAGGGGATCCATCCTAGGGTGCTGAGAGAGCTGGCAGAATGGAATGGAATGGAATGGAATGGAATGGAATGGAATGGAATGGAATGGAATGGAATGGAATGGAATGGAATGGAATGGAATGGACCAGACCAGGTTGGAAGAGACCTTCAAGATCATCGCGTCCAACCTATCAACTAATCCAACCCACCTAAACTAAACCATGGCACCAAGCACCCCATCAAGTCTCCTCCTGAACACCTCCAATGATGGTGAATCCACCACCTCCCTGGGCAGCCCATTCCAATGGGCAATCACTCTGTCTGTGTAGAACTTCTTCCTAACATCTAGCCTAAACCTCCCCTGGCACAGCCTGAGACTGTGTGTCTTGTTCTGGTGCTGTTTGCCTGGGAGAAGAGACCAACCTCTGCCTGGCTACAACCTCCCTTCAGGTAGTTGTAGAGAGCAAGAAGGTAACCCCTGAGTCTTCTCTTCTTCAGGCTAAGCAACCCCAGCTCCCTCAGCCTCTCCTGATAGGGCTTGTCTTCCAAACCCCTCACCAACTTTGTTGCCCTTCTCTGGACACGTTCCAGCAAGTCAACATCCTTCCTAAACTGAGGGGCCCAGAGCTGGACACAGGACTCAAGGTGTGGCCTAACCAGTGCAGCGTAACAGGGGGAGAATCACCTCCTTGATCCTGCTGGCCATACTGTTCCTGATGCAGGTCAGGATGCCATTGGCCCTCTTGGCTGCCTGGGCACACTGCAGGCTCATGTTCAGCCTACCATCGACCAGTACCCCCAGGTCCCTCTCTGCCTGGCCACTCTCCAGCCACTCAGACCCCAGCCTGTAGCACTGTATGGGGTTGCTGTAGCCAGGCACTTGGATGTGTTAAATCTCATACCGTTGGACTCCGCCCATCTGTCTAGCCCCCTCTGCAAAGCCCCTCTACCCTCTAGCAGATCAACTCCTGCCCCCAGCTTGGTGTCATCTGCAAATGTACTGATGATGGACTCAGTGCCCTCATCTAGATCATCAATAAAGATGTTAAAGAGCATGGGGCCCAGCACTGATCCTTGGGGCACACCACTAGTGACAGGCCGCCAGCTGGATGTGGCACCATTCACCACCACTCTCTGGGCTCAGCCCTCCAGCCAGTTCCTAACCCAATGCAGTGTGCTCCCATCCAAGCCATGGGCTGCCAGCTTGGCCAGGAGTTTGCTGTGGGGGACAGTGTCAAAGGCCTTGCTGAAGTCCACGTAGACTACCTCCACAGGACTCCACACATCCACCAGGCTGGTCACCTGATCATAGAAGGAGATCAGGCTGGTGAGGCAGGACCTGCCCTTCCTAAATCCATCTTGGTCACACCTGAGCCCTTGGCCGTCCTTCAGGTGTGCAGTTACTGTCGCCAAGATAATCTGCTCCATAATTTTCCCTGGCACTGAGGTCAGGCTGACTGGAGGCCTGGAGTTTCCAGGTTCCTCCATCTGACCCTTCTGGTGGATGGGGATCATATTGGCCAGTTTCCAGTCACCTGGGACCTCACCAGTGAGCCAGGATGAAAATGATGGAGAGCGGCTTGGCCACCTCATCTGCCAGCTCTCTCAGCACCCTAGGATGGATCCCATCCAGTCCCATGGACTTGTGAATGTCCAAGTGGCTCAGCATGTCCCAAACTAATTCCTCATGGATTTCTGGGGCATTACACTGCTCCCTGACCCCATCACCCAGCTCAGGAGGCCACTCATCCTGAACTCCTCCTGCCTTGCTGTTAAAAATTGAGGCAAAGAAGGTGTTCAGGACCTCATCCTTTTCCTCATCTTCAGTCACAGTGTTCCCCTCCAGGAGTGGAGGTTCTTCTTGCCCCTCTTTTTAGCATTAATATATTTGTAAAAATGCTTTTTGTTATCTTTCACAGAGGTGTACAGCTTAAGTTCTAACTGGGCCTTTGCCTCTCTAATTCTTTTCCTACATAATCCAACATCCTTCAACATATCATGAGAAGCCTTCCCCTCCTTCCAAAGGTGATACAGCCTCTTTTTTCCCTTAATTCCTCCAGGAGCTGCTTGCTCATCCAGGCCAGTTGCCTTCGCCACTGGCTCATCTTTAGGCACATGGGAACTGCCTGCTCCTGTGCCTTCAAAAGATCCTGTTTGAAGTAGCTCCAACCATCCTGGACCCCTCTGTTCTTGAGGGCTGCTATCCAGGGAACTTTGCCAAGAAATTTCTTAAACAGGTTGAAGTTTGCCCTCCAGCAGCCCAAGGTGAGGGTTCTGTTAGTGCTCCTCCCTATATCCATGCATATTGAAAACTTCACTATCTTGTGTTCACTGCACCCTAGACAGCCTCCCACTGTCACATCTCCCACCATCCCTTCTCTGTTGGAGAACAGCAGGTCAAGCAGAGCCTGACCCCTGGTAGGCTCACTTCACAGTGTCACTGTATTGCCAAGTTTGGAAGAGATCTCAAAGATCGAGTCCAACCTGTCACCACAGACCTCATGACTAGACCATGGCACCAAGCACCACATCCAATCCCCTCTTGAACACTTCCAGGGACGGTGACTCCACCACCTCCCCGGGCAGCACATTCCAATGGCAAATGACTCTCTCAGTGAAGAACTTTCTCCTCACCTCCAGCCTAAACTTCCCCTGGAACAGCTTGAGATTGTGTCCCCTTGTTCTGGTGCTGGTTGCTAGAGAGAAGAGGCCAACCCTCTCCTGTCTACAACCTCCCTTCAGGTAGTTGTAGAGAGCAACGAAGTCGCCCCTGAGCCTCCTCTTCTCCAGGCTAAACCACCCCAGCTCACTCAGCCTCTCCTCACAGGGCTTGTGCTCAAGGCCTCTCACCAGCCTTGTTACCCTTCTCCGGACACCTTCAAGTGTCTCGATGTCCTTCCTAAACTGAGGGGCCCAGAACTGGACACAGGACTCAAGGTGTGGCCTAACCAAAGCAGAGTACAGGGGCACAATGACCTCCCTGCTCCTGCTGGCCACACTATTCCTAATGCAGGCCAGGATGCCATTGGCCTTCTTGGCCACCTGGGCACACTGCTGGCTCATTTTTAGGTGGCTGTCAATCAGCACCCCCAGGTCCCTCTCTGTTTGGCAGCTCTCCAGCCACTCCGACCCCAGTCTGTAGCTCTGCATGGGGTTGTTGTGGCCAAAGTGCAGCACCCAGCACTTTGACTTGTTGAATGCCATCATACTGGACGCTGCCCATCTGTCCAGTCGGTCGAGGTCCCTCTGCAGAGCCCTTCTGGCCTCTAACTGATCAACATCTGCTCCCAGCTTGGTGTCATCTGCAAATTTGCTGATGACTGTCTCAATCCCCTCATCCAGATCATCAATGAAGATATTAAAGAGGATGGGGCCCAGCACTGATCCCTGGGGCACGCCACTAGTGACTGGCCGCCAGCTGGCTGTAGCACCATTCACCACCACTCTCTGGGCCCGGCCCTCCAGCCAGTTCCTAACCTGGGATCCCCTGCGACCCCTCCAGACTCCCAGAAGCCCCCCAATAGCCTTAGAGAGTTACCCAGGCCCCTACAACCACCCCTGAGAGCTCTCCCCACATTCCTGGGACCCCCCCCACCCCTAGAGTGGTACCCAGACCCCTGTGAGCCCCTGGGACCCTCAAGAGCCCCCATTGGACACCCCAGACCCCAAGTGCCCCACCCCGATCCCCCAGGATTCTCCTAGACCCCCCCCCGGGACCCCTCCAGACACCTTCTGGGACCACCCCCCGGGTTAACTGGGGGGGGTTCCTAGGTTACTCTGGTGGGGGGCCTGGATTCATTGGGGAGGGGGGATCCTATGTTAACAGGGAGGGGTCTCATGCTAATTAGAGGAGGGGTCTCAGGCTTTTGGCCCCTCTCAGGTTAATTCAGGAGGTGTTGCATTAATTGGGGCAGGTCCTGGGCTCATTTGGGGGGGTCCTAGGTGAATTGAGGTGGGGGTTGCAGGCTGGCGGTGGGTGGGGTCACAGTGTTCGACCTGGCACAGTCTGTACAGCTATGAGTTGCCGGCAGGCTGGGGGTGGAGTGATCAGAGGGGTTTGAGGGGGGCTGGGGGAGACTGGAGGGGGGTGGGGGAGTGCAGCAGGCTGTGTCCTGTAGGGGTTGGGAGAGGGGGTGGGGGACTTTGGGGGGGGCTGGGGGTTCTTTGAGGGGGGGAGGGGTCTTGAGAGGGGACTGAGGAGCTCTGGGAGGGGAGGGTCATGAGGAGGTTTGGGGAGGGGAGGGGTCTTGGGGGGGTAAGGAGGTCTGGGGGTGTGTGAGAGACTAAAAGCTTGTCTCTCCTGCTGTGACTCAACAAAGATAAAATCACTTGCTGCTTGCCCAGACAACAGCTGATGTGTGTTGGGCAGAGCCACTGGAACGACTCTTGGAAGGTGCAAAGGTAACATTGCTCACCGGACCACAGCTGGCCTCACAGCAATGGACCGAGGCCACCTTCTGGAATATTCATAAGACAAGATAATCTTCACCCATCAAGTACCTTGGAAAGGGAGGATGGTGAGACAATGGATTCACCACCTGTTTCCTGAGGCGTAATGAGTGCGTGGGCAGGTAGATGGAGAAGAAGGAGGCGGAGCCCCCCCTCCCTCCATCCAGACCCCTGCCCAAACACACAGGAATACACAGAAAGATTACCTGGGGAACGATACCTGGATACTTACCTAAGGATGATTTCCTGGCCCCGGAATTCCTGAGGGACAATACTTGGACACATAGCTAAGGACTACAAAACTGTATAAAAGTCTTGAGCAACTACTGGCTCAGCAGAAGAAAAAACGAGAACTAAAAACACAGATGAAGGAAAACACAGGAGAAGGACAATGTCACTGAGAAGGACAGCACGAGAGAAGGAAAAGCCCGGGACAATGCTGCTCCAAAGAAAAGAGGCCATGGAGCCTGGAAGAGGCAGACCGAACCCTCGCTTTGTGTCCTTAGTTCCGTTGTCTGCAACTCATGGAGCTGCAGAGGCTGCCCAGAGGACCACATCTCTTCTACAGCCAAAGCCTCAGCACCGTTTCTCTACACACCCAACATCTCCTGCAGCACCTTCCCTCCAGAGACTCAAACTGTCTTGGGGGAGGTGAGGAGTGTGGTAATATAATTCCTTTCCTCTTCTCTCTCTCTCCTTCTGAGCCATCCACTTTATTTATGTAATAAATAGTCTAGCTGTTGATATTTTGGCCTCGTTTGTGCCTCTCATTTCACAACACGGGAATATTCAAAAGAACTGAGTCTCTTTCCCTCTCCAGACCGACACAGGGGGGTGTGGGTGCTGACCCCTCCCCTCTCCCCGGGGCAGTGCCCGGATGAGGGGACAGGGCGAGGGCCCTGCCCCCACCCCGGACCCTGGGAGGAACCAATCAACAGTTCGGGGCGGGGGGGGGCAGCCTGGCCCTGCTCTCGGGGGGGCATTCTCGGCCCGGGGGCTGGCACCCGGCCCTGCCAGGGACCTGCTGGAGAAGGCTCTGCTGGGACAGGAGGCAGAGAGGTCCGGACCCACCCCGGACTCCCAGCACCCCACAGCCCACTCTCAATCCCCTCCCAGTCTCTCCCAATCCTCTCCCAGTCCCGTCCCCCCCATCCTCTCCCCGTCCCCTTTCAGTTTCAGGACAAGAGAGAACAACCAGAGGCTGCTGACAAGGGCCGAGTGGTATGAGGGGACAGAAGAGCTGAGTGCAGGAGCAGCCTGCAGTGCCAGACAGGAGGAGGCTTGCCCCAGGCTGGAGAACCTCAACCTGAGATGGGATGAAGAGAACAATGGAGAGAGCTTCAGGAGAAGCAGGGGTGTAGAAGTGTCAGGGGATTTGGGGCAGGAATCTAAGGGGAATGAGGGCAGGAGTGTTGGGGAAGTGCTTAGCCTGCTGGGTTTTCCCTATATAAACTGGTTGTTCTGTGCCAATAAATAATTCCTGCTGCACCAACCAGGGAGTCCCTGTATGCTATTGTCGTGGTCTGGGAGAACAATAACGACTCAGACAAAGGGATTGTAAAAGTAATGGAAAGTTTAAATAGAAAACCAAAAAGGAACAACGATAAAGTTTTACAGAGAACCACAAGCACCATGACAAAGAGAGAGAGAGAGAGATCCCGTCACCTAGGGATACACCCAACCCCCACCCCCCCCCCCCGGGCTCTTTCTCCCCCCCTCCACCCAGCCTTGGGCCTAGGCAGGCCCAAGGGAGGCAGCTCACACCATTTTACCTAGGCAGCAGCAGGCGACGAAAGAGGAAGTGAAGACCCCGCGTGGATGTTTTATAGGGGAGCAGGGCATTATGGGAAATGGAATACCTGTTTCCTGTTACCACCCCCTTGGGCTGGGCCCACCCCTTGGGACCTCCCAGGTGTGGTCTGTGCAGTGGCATCCGGGCCACCACCCAGCCTAAACCACCACAGCTGTCTAAACTCTGCCCATCTGCCCAGCCTGGCCAGGGCCCTCTGCAGAGCTCTCTTACCTTCTCACAGATCAACTTTTGTCCCCAGCTTGGTGTCATCTGCCAACTTATTGCTGATGGACTTCATCACCTCATCCAGATCATCAATAAAGATATTGAACAGGCTGGGGCCCAGCACTGATCCCTGGGGACACCACTGGTGCCTGGCTGCCAGGTGCATGTGCCACCATTCACCACCTCTGTCTGGGCTCAGCCTCCAGCCAGTTCCTAACCCAGATCAGAGTGCTCCTGTCCAGGATGTGGGCTGTCAGCTTGGCCAGGAGTTTGTTGTGGCAGACAGTGTCAAAGGCCTTGCTGAGGTCCTGGCAGACTACATCCACAGCCTGCCCCACCCCTACCAGGCAGTCACCTGGGCATAGAAGGAGATCAGGTTGGTGAGGCAGGACCTGCCCCTCCCAAAGCTTTTCTGGCTAGGCCTAAGCCCTTGCCCGTCCTGCAGGTTTGCTGTGGTTGCCCCCAGTAGGATCTGCTCCATAGTCTTGCCTGGCACTGAGGTCAGGCTTACAGGCCTGGAGTTCCCAGGTTCTTCCCTCCAGCCCTTCTTGTGAATGGCATCACACTGGCAGCTTCCAGGCCCCTGGGACCTCTGCGGTCATGCAGGACTGGTGGCAACTGTTGGACAGTGGCTTGGAGCTCATCTGTCAGAGCTCTCTGCCCTGGGATGGATCCCATCCGGTCCCATGGACTTATGAGGGTCCCAGTGGTATCCCAGTCCCTCCCAATTCCCTCAGAGCTCTCTCATAGTTCTTTCCAGTGCCTCCCACCTGACTCTCCATCGCCTCTTAGTCTCTACCAGTTTCCTCCCAGTTTTCTTTCAGTCTCTGACAGTTTCCTCCTCCTTCCCTCCCATATTCCACCTGGTGCCCTCCCAATCACTCCCAGTTTCTTCCCAGTCGTTTCCAGTTCTCTCCCAGTCCTTTGGTGGTAGGAAACTGTTGGGACTGTGAGGGCACTGGGAGGAGGCCATTACTGTGTAGTTTGGTGATGCTGATAGCTGCGGCTGCTGCTCAGCTGAACAGAATGAGCACAGGCGGCTTTGGTTCTGAAGCCAGAGCTGCCACTAGGGGAACGGACATTTGTCTGACAGCTTTTGGAGGCACATTTCTGTGCAGGTGTTCCCCAGGGCTCCTCAGCTGCTCCACACTCGGGGGGGAATGAAACCCATGGAAAGCTGTGAGTGGGAGGTGACAAAGGCGGGCTGGAGACACGGAAACGGGTCGGGGAGCACCAAGACAGCTCCGCCCTCCGCACCACGGCGACCTTCCTACCCCAGATGCCGGCGGCGCTCCCCAAAACGTCGCCACCTTGCCCAAGGTGGCACTGCCCTCCCGAGCTGGCATCGCCCTCCCGAGCTGCTGCCGCCCTCCCTAGCTGGCATCGCCCTCCCCGAGCTGGCACCGCCTTCCCCGAGCTGGCACCGCCCTCACGAGCTGGCACCGCCCTCCCCAAGCAGGCACCGCCCTCCCCAGGGTGGCACCGCCCCCCCCACGCTGGCGCCGCCTTCCCCAAGCTGGCACCGCCCTCACCAAGCTGGCACCGCCCTCACCAACATGGCGCCGGATGCTTTAAAACGGCTCGGGGCAGTGTCGTGGATGTTGGAGCTCTGAGCTTCTCTGTTCTGTCTTGGGTCAGTCCCAGCCTCTGCTCTTCTGTGGGGTTTTTCTATAGCTGTTGCAAGACTCTGTCTTGGCTTTGTGGGGAGGGGGGTGGTTCTTGGAGCTCTCTGTCTTGGTTCTGTTTTGGGGGGTGGGGAGGGTGGTTCTCGGAGTTCTGTGTCTTGGCTCTGTTTGTGGGGGCTAAGGTTCTTGGAGCTCTGTATCTTGGCTCTGTTTGGGGGCTAGTTCTTGGAGTTGTTGTCCGGCTCACGGTGCCGGGACCGTGTAGATCCACGGTGCGTAGGGGGTTGGTGGGCGAACGGTGGCTGTAGGTGGTTGCGGTTTCGGTTAGGACTGTTTTGGGGTTGGGGGGGGAGGGGGGGAGGTGTGTGGGCGCCGCCGCCGGGCTCCGTGGGGCTCTCTGCTGCTCTCTGAGGTTCTTCCGTAGCACTTGCAGAACTTTGCCTTGGACCTGGCGGCGGGCTGCTGGTCCTGAGGCGTTGTGGTCCGGTGGGTGGACGGGGTGTCGGGGGCAGCGAGAAGCGGCAGCCGCCGGGGGCCGCCGGGAGGCGGGGTGGGGGGTGTCGGTCTGCAGCGGCCTGAAAGAATCAGGAGGAGTAAGAGTATGTGCTGAGTGTGTCAATGGGTAAGTCAGGAAGATGTGTAAATAGTATGCTTGGGTTATTGCTGAATTGTTTTATGGAGACATTGATATAAACTACATCAATCCATTTGTGGTTGAGAATGAATTTAAGTTAGACACAAGCATTGTCTTACCTGTGACAGCTGGAGGGTGCAGGTGTTTCACCCTTACAAGCCCAAGCTAAACAAGCACTAGGGTTTGCAGTCATAGTGCAGTGACGCAAACCTCCCTTTTAAAAGCAGTAGAGTACGTGGGTTTAGAGAGCATAGCTCTAAACCAGTGTCTCAGAAGCCACATGGTTTCTTTGCTGTTTCTTACCATGCAGGTGTTGCAGGTCAGAGGAGATTTTGAAATGTGAACTTGCAGTTTTATTAAACCCAGCCAGGCTGTGCAAATAATGACACTTAAAGCTGTAGCAAAGGGCATGAGGTGGTCGTTTTTTACGTCCTCCTCTACTTGACATGCTAAATAGAATAGAATAAACCAGGTTGGAAGAGACCTTCAAGATCATCGCGTCCAACCTATCAACCAATCCAACCCACCTAAACAACTAAACCATGGCACCAAGCACCCCATCAAGTCTCCTCCTGAACACCTCCAATGATGGTGACTCCACCACCTCCCCGGCAGCCCATTCCAACGGGCAATCACTCTCTTTGTATAGAACTTTTTCCTAACATCCAGCCTAAATAGTCCCTTGACTTTTGGATCAGGCTGAAAGTGAGATCTACTGAAAGAGCAATGCAGTCGGTTGGCTCAACTGTACCCAGGGATGCTTGGCACTCTGGGCTCCTAGTGCATGCAATAAGGACTGAAGTGTGGACCTGTAAGCGATGACAGAACTGGCCCTTTATCTGTTTGTCCTTTCTGGTGCACCCAGTGTTTTCTCCACTCCTGTTAGGAGTCTTGCCTGCAGGACTCTTGCTGTTCTTTACATGTTGTGTGTGTATGTCTATGTCAGGAGCGGCCTATACGTTGTGCTTTGGGGAACAAGACCACAAGTAAGTCTGCAGTTGTGTTACACTTATGAGGAAAGGACTGCCCTGGGAGGTGATGGAGTCACTGTCACTGCAAGTGTGTAAAATAAGACTGGATGAGGCACTTAGTACCATGGTTGAGTTGATTAGATGGTGGTGGGTGATAGGTTGGACTCAGTGATCTTGAATGTCTTTTCCAACCTGGTGAATTCTGTATTCTCTTCTGCTTTCCCAGTTGCTCCCAGCATGGCCTCTGTGTTCTCCCTGTTTCAGTAACTCCAAAATCCTTTTCTAGTGCTCCTAGTGCCTTGCTGAGTCTCCCAGTGCTCCCAGTAACCTCCAGATCTTCTCCCAGTGGGGCCCCTGTGTCATCCCAGTATCCCAAGCTCTCTTCTTGGTGCTCCAAGTACCACTGTATGCTGACTGTGTGTTTTGGGATGTCATCAGGTCACAGCTCTGCCAGTTAAATGAATGCTGAAGGAGAAACAAATGATTTTGTAGTATTTTTATTGGATGCATGCAAACCTCCTCACAGCTTTACCATGTGACTAACTGAGATCTGTTCTTTGCTTTTTGCTTTACTCTTCACAGATTGACACTTTGCTTTCCACTTCACTGACCAAGCAAGCGAGATGCGCAGCAGCGGCACGGTCCGCACAAGGGCCGTGGCTGCCGCGATAGTACAGCCTTGTCCTGCAGCCTAGCAGGGGCTCTCCTCCTACTTGGCTTGTGTGGGCTCCAGGTAGGGTTTGATCTCTGTGAGTCAGGAGGGAAAGGCTGAAAAGGCAACTGTTCAGTCCATGCTTTTCCTGAGGAACTGAAATTTCTGCTGGTGTGGACTCCAACAGAGCAGGTAGGTAAGCAGAAAGCCTCTGATGGGTATAATGGCGCTGGCAGAGAGGCTTCCCTTGTTTCCATTGTGGAACACTCTCTTGTTTGTCCCCTGACCCCAGGAGGTTCTGACAGGGGCTGTGTTCCTCTCCAACAGGCTAAGGGCGAGGCTGCGCTCGGCACCTGGGGATGCTGGAACCAGAGCAGAGAAACTGTGTTCCTGGCAGTGCTCTCTCCACCTGGATCAGGATGAAGGTGCAGGCCTTGGCTCTGCAGCCGGGCACTGCTGAGAGCTGCAGCTGGTGCCGAGATCAAAGACAGCTTTGTCTCTAAGGCCTGTGCCAACAGAGGAACCAAGATTTCTCTGCAGGTGTTCCCTGGGGTTCCTCATCAGCTCAGAATGCCCGGTGCCAGGCTGACGTCACCTCACAGCTGTCACACTATTGGTGCCTGCCTAAGAGTGCCAGGACTCTTCCTGGAACCACTGGAGAAAAGGAAACCTTGTCTCTCCCTGTTTGCGGTGCCCTCAGAAGGAGTTGCACTGACACAGGCTCAAAGGTGAAACAAAGCAACGATAGCAACAGATGGAAGAGGTTGGTTGATTGCCATCAGGAAATGCACCAAGTGCAAGGTGATTTTTGGGGTAGTAAATATCATAGCAGGTGTAACACGCTGGAAGATGCAGACCTGCGCAGCAGCTCTCATGGAGAAGAGAAGCACAGCAGAAACTCAGTCCTGTGCTGAAGGTGCAAATCCTACCAAGAAGGGCATCCCTGGGTCAGGCTGATGAAAAGCAGCTGTGTCTTTCCTTCTGTGATAACACATGGGGGTGGGCGATGATGCAGCAGAGGAGCAGGTGAGTGAGGGGTGAGGGAGGCCTCCCAAAAAAGCTGCTTGAAGGCCCTGAATGTTCTCAGAGGGGATGAAAACCCATGGAAAAACATGTAAGTATTAGTGTGAGGTATTCCAGCAGAGGAAAAGCTGTGCTCTTCATTGAGAGATTGCAGAACAGTAGTAATGTGGATGCAAAAAGGCTTTGAAATTACTCTTAGGAATTAAAAAAAAAACCCACAAGACACACAAAGGAAACACCACTGGCTTTATTTGTAGGTTTTTAATTGGAATGGGCAGGCAAGGGGAATTTAGGGGCATATAGAGGCATGTGGGGGCCAATGGAGGGTCTCCTGTGGGTATTTTAGTTGGGTGGTTAAGGTTAGTTGTGGGTGGGGCGGGGGGGAAAGCTTTGCAGTAGCGGCCTTTGGTGGTGTGTCCAAATAACCCTAAATATCCAACTAAAAGATCCTTTGGGAGACTCTCTCTCCAGAGGCCCTCCTGATCTCTCTGTGTGCCCCCAATTTCCCCTTTGATACCCTCAGGTGCACCTTAGGTGCCAACCGATCCCCCTAAGAGGGGTGGCAACACTGACCAGTTAGGGGCTTCTCTTGCCCCTGTGTGTGGGGAGCAGCCGAGCTGGGCCCTCTTTGAAGGCTTTTCCATTTGTATTGAAAATGAAGAAACAAAAAGAAAAACCCCCAAAGAAACAAGGAAGGACACTGCCCCCCCCCCCCCCCCCCATGACAGACAAAAAGGAAGGTCCACTGTTTTTAATTGATAGAGATACAGTGGAGGTGATTTCAAAGACTTTTCCCATATCAATTTTTCTTCAATATCTGGTGGTGGAGTCACTGTCCCTGGAGGTGTTCAAGAGGGGACTGGACGTGGCACTTGGTGCCGTGGTCTAGTGATGAGATCTGTGGTGACAGATTTGACTCGACCTTTAAGGTCTCTTTCAACCTTGGCGATACTGTGATACTGTGATCTGGATAAACAGGAGAGATTTTTAGTTGAATTTTTAGTCTTAGGGTCAGTTGGCTTTGTACTCTCAGCGAAGACAGGATTTCCTTCCCCTGAAAGGACAGCGGCTCGATCCGGCCCGGCTACTTCCACCTGGGCTCGGCAAGGCTCAGCTGCCCTTGACGCCTCCTGGCTCTGCTGATGTCAGCTCTTTGCTCTGCTTTTACTGCTTTCTGTGGGCTCCCTTTGGTGGCTTGGCTCCATGCCGGGTTAGTGCCTTTGAAATGCCTGAAGGTTCTTGGAGGGGATTACAACCCCTAGGAGGCCAGCAGGCTCTGACCCTACCCATCCAACTCAATAGTTCTCCTGATTAACTGGATGTACAAGAATGGTATTATGCGGGAAGAAGTTTGGGGATAGCTTTGGAAGACTATAGGGAAGATTTGCCTTTGCTCGAATTAGAGAAAGCTGTGTTTTGTCCTTAACTCAGAGTTATGTGAACAGTTTGGAACTGAAGGAGAGAAACTGGGCAGAATTTGGTTGGATGTGTTAAAATACTGTGTTATTTTGACCTATTGTATGCCTTAATTACATGTATGCCAGTAGAAAATGACCAACTGAGATGTGCCACATATGCCTGCTGATAGGCTATATAACTACTGTATAATAAACATCTTTGCCTGCTTACATCTGGTCCAGAAAGCATTGCTCGAGGTAATTAGAACATCTATATTACAACAAATGGTCACCCCGGACAGAGGTAAGCGATTGGGGAAGCTGGGGGTTGGTGCCTCCTTTTGATGAGCACCTAATGGGTAATCAAATAACAAAAGAAGAGAACTCGATACTGGGAGTCATTACTTACCTCTTGGGGCGGGGGGGGGGGGGGGGGGGGAAACAAACACCAATGTCCGATGAAAACACATGGGAGGGGCTGGGGTGGCATTGGGCAGGGCAGCAGCAAAAGTAAACAGAATTGTTAGGTCTTCCCTTACACCATGGGGACTAATTAAAGATTCTTTAGATCAATTAGCAGAGCATGATAAAGCTGTTACGATAGTAATCAGTACCACTTCACCAGACCAAAGCTCTTCTTTCACATCTACACCCCCCAACCCCGCTCCTGCACCGTGGCTAAGCTTGCCTGCGCCCTTGGAGTTGCAGGCACCAGCGCCTGGCCAATAGCAACACCAGCCCACTGCCCCCCCTGCTGCTGCCCCCCCCCCCCTTAAAAGTTCTTCAGTGTGTTTTAATTGTGGACAGGAGGGACATTTTTGGCAAAAAAAGCATGACTTGGGAGAAGATAACTGTCCTAGAAGCCTGTAAGAACCACTGATTGCCAGATACTTTTGTGTACTTGAGGAACTGCTACTGTAAGTTGTATGCCCTAACATCCAGCGATAGGGAGTGGAGAAGAAACAATGGCATCAACTACAAGCACCTCGAGTTTCAGGCTCAAATACATCAATGAAGCTCAAAATTGCTGCTATCACCTCCCATGGAACTCACGGTGCCTTCAAGGAATTCTGCATTTGACCTGGAGGCTGCCTGGAAGGGATTCACAGCAGCTGCTGTGAATTCGGTGGCCTTCTCCCCCCTCCCCCCGTACCTATAGTGTGTTTGCTAGTAAGCCACGGCCTGCCCTCCATTTCTCCCTCCTCCTCCTTGTTCTGATAACCTCTCCAGTCTACAAAAGTTGTGTTCTGATTTGAAGCAACAATGCTAAGTTCTTTATTTCTGCTTGTGATGTGTTTCAGAGATTTGGTTTGATTTCGTGTTGTCAGTAGTTAAGTTTTACCAGTAAGCAGAATGAATAGTAAGTATTTAGTATTTATAAGTATTAAGTATTGAGTAATTATAGTAAGGTAGAAGCATTTAGTAATGAGTTCAAACTTTGATTTTTCTATGAGTTCAAATGTTAACTTTTTCTTTTGGTTCAAACCCCCTTTTTTCTTGTGTGCCGTGGCATTTTGAAAGAGCTCTAACTTGGTTTTCTTTCTTCTTAGACATTGATTTGATCATTTAATTTGAACATAGTTCTTTCAGTGCTGCAGAGACTTTTGGTGAAGCCTGGCCAGCTTCATCTTTATGGTTCAAGGAGAATCTTGCTAACATAACACAATTTATGGTTTTTGAGCATCTTAGACAAGTAAAGATGTAACATACCTTTAAAGCATATTGTAAAAGACAGTGGTGAGGATAGGGTTTGCGGTGTTTGTAGATCATTGTGTGTGGATCCCTGTGTACGACGTGTTCAGGCCTAATCAAGTCATCTTTGTTGGTTAGAAGAGTGAAGTGTGAAAATTTGAACTAGAAAGATCTAAGCTCTTCTTTGAGAGATTAGGCAGGTAACAAAAAAGTTATTTGAAGTGAGTAAGTAGGATGAAACTTTGAAAGAAGCAGCTGTTCTGTTTGTGTTCTGAGCTTGTAAGATAAGTGGAAAGGAATGTGTACTTATTACTGAGACGTAGCTGGAAGTTTTGTTATCTGTAACCATATATATGCCAGCTCTGTTAGAATGTGCTAATTGGTTCAACCTGAGCATTGTCTTGTATGGGTTACATCAGTCTGTTAGACATGCTATGTTTATGGAGCTGTAGCTTTTGCTATAGAGTTAGTTTTAACTTGCTTCTACGTATGCAAAGAATTTTAGAAAGGTCCATCAAAAGTGTGTACTGATGGAACAACAGACAGGGGGAGATGTGGGAAGAGGTTTTCAGATAGCTTTGGAAGACTCTAGGGAAGATTTGCCTTTACTTGAGTTAGAGAAAGCTGTTTTGTCTGTGACTCTGGGAGTGTGATCTCATGAGTACAGCTTAGTGAAATCGCCAAGCAGGGATAAAGAGGTACCCTATCACATGAAGTAACAAGGTGGTTTTTCAATGAAGGAGGGCAAATAAAGCTTGATGTCATCTAGCAGTTGTGCAGTGTTCTGCAGTTCCCTTTTTCTCTCAGGTGCTGCTGGTTTGTGAGTCACATGGATATTGGCCCAAGGTGTTACCTTTTTTTGTGATTGCATTTTTATGCTTTTATGTAATGTAAACACTTTGGAACTGAAGGAGAATAACTGGGCAGAATTTGGTTGGATGTGTTAAAATACTCTGTTTTGACATATCGTATGCCTCAATTACATGTATGCCAGTAGAAAATGACCAATTGAGATGTGACACGTGTGCCTTCTGACAGACTGTGTAACTTTGCTGTATAATGTAATAAACATCTTTGCCTGCTTACTTCTGGTCCAGAAAGCATTGTGCAAGGTAATTAAAACATCTCTACTGCAACAGTATTAATTTGTATGTAAGGAGGCTTTGAAATAGGGTACATGGGGTTCTCAAATATATCAATGTACAGACTGCATCTATAATATGCAAAGAGTGGCTCTTCCTTTGTGTTGTATGACTTGTCAAAATGTATTGATGTTGATTAGTTGTTTTCTATCTGAATGGAAATCCCTCTCAACAGAGGTTGGCTGAGCCTGATATGGGAAAAATTAACCTTTTTGTATAAAATAAGAATGAACATGGGAGAAGATTAACCTTTTGTAAACAACAGGAATTTTCAACTGTAAGTGTCCAAGGAGCAAAATAACCACAATGGATAGCTATGTGGCTGACAAAAACAAGGTGAAAAACATATGCAGTAACCCACAGGAAATAAGGCAACAGATTTCTGGCACTAAAACAATCCCATTTCCTGTATTCTAGAAACAAATGGAGTTTGTGAAATTGTTTGGCACAAAGGGCTCGAGGAGAGATCCCACCTCTGTTCAGCACTGTAATAAAGCATATAAAAATCCATAATGTATTTGAGGTGTGGAGTTTGTCTTTTTCCATAGATCATTTTCTGGCTGCTGCAGCAGGACCCCTCTCTGGCTGTGGGACCTGCTGAGGAATGTGACCTGCTGAGGAACAGGATCTCTCTGGGTGCCCGGTCCGAGGCTTCTTGGGCAGAGCTCCTTTAACTCTCTCAGGTCAGTGCAGGAACAGACAAGGGCCACCAGGCAGAGAAGCGTATGCTTTAAAGGGAAAGGGCCAATGCATAAGCTGTGACGGGACCCCCTACACGGGAGAGGCAAATTGCTGTCTGAGTTAAAAGAGCTCTTGGGTTGGAACAAGGGGGTTCCAAAGGTATTATAAGCATTGTTTCTTGTACTGTTCTTTTATTACAGGTACTGTTTAACTTGAAGTATTACAGGCGTTATTTGTATTTTAAGCGTATGGGGTCAGTGGGATCCTCTAACAACTTCAGGTATTGTAGGCCTTGTCTGTGGGGAACCAGGGATAGTTCCCAAAGGAACTTAATGTTAGAAACCTTGCTTGTTTAGAGTGTGCGGCTGAGTGTGCACGATTGAGATGGAGGGGAAAAAAAAAAAATCTATTAAGCAAGAGGGAGTCCTAATATCTGGTTCCACGGCCAGAGATGGACGAAGTGAATGTTGTGAATGGGAGCATGGGCACTAATTGTGTATTTAGGACCAGCCAGTGCAGCAAGAGGACTTCCTTCCCCTGAAAGGACAGCAGCTGGTCTACTTCAGACTGGGCTCGGTGCCACCTGGTTCCTCTGAGGTCACCTCTTTGCTCTTCTTTTTCCAGTTTCCACGGGCTCCCTTGGCAGCTCAGCTGCCCACCAGGTTAGTGCCAGGCTCTGTTGCTTTCTGGGGTGGTTCTGTAGCAGCTCTGAATGTCTGAAATGCCTGAATGTTTTGGGAGGGGAATAAAACCTGTAAGAGGTCAGCTAACCCTGATTCTCCCCCTCTGAACATCTGAATCCAACTCCATAGCTCATGCGTTTAGCTAGGTGTAGAAGATTGGTGGTATTTTGTATGAAAAGAGGCTTTCAGATGAGGTACATGTGGTTCTGAAATTGTACAGTGTGTGTCTATAATAGGCAAAGAGTGGATTTGCCTTTGTGTGTGTTGTAGGGACCTTTCAGGTGGCGTTTTGTTGTTTTGTACTTGAACGGAAAACTCTGAATATAGGCTGGCTGAGCTGCTCCCCATGCAGAGGGGCACAAGATGCGTCCCCCCCGTCCCCCCCAACTGGTCCATTTTGCCGCCTTTCTTTAGGAGGTCTGTTGGCATCTATGGGACGTGTGGGGTTATTGTAGGGGAATTTTGGGACACATAGAGGGATGCTGCGAGCCTCTGGAGGGTCCCAAAGGACCTTGTAGTTGGATATTTAAGATTAGTTGGATCCAGCAACAGCATCCCATAACCATCCAACCAAAATACCCCCAGGAGACCCTCCATTTGCACCCACATGCACTGAAATTTCCCTTTGGCACCCCCACACCCACCACAAATGCCAACAGACCCCCATAAGAGGGTTTGCAACACTGACTGTTTTGAGGGGGGGTCTCCTGTCCCTATGCACAGGGAGCAGCTCTGCTGGGCTCTGCTCAGAGGTTGTTTCCATTTGTATTAAAAACTGAGAGACAGAAAAAAAATCTCAGACCAAGCAAAAACACCCAAAGAAAGGAGAAGGTATTCAAGAAGGGGGATAATGTGGGTTCCAAGGATGTTATAAGCGTTGTTTGTTCTATGGTTATTACAGGCACTGTTTAACTTACAGTATTACAGGCATTGTTAGTATTTTAATAGTAAATGGGAGTGTGGCTAGCAATTGTATCTTTAGGACCTGTCAGCAAAGCGAGAGAATTTCCTGTCCCTAAAAGGATGGTGGCTCCATCACGCCGGGCTACTTTGGACCGGGCTCAGTGCGGCTCACCTCCCCTCAGTGGTGCCCGGCTCTGCTGAGGTTGGCTTTTTTGCTCATCTTTTTTCTGGCTTCCTTGGGCTCCCCTCCAGGTAAGTGCCAGCCTCTGCTGCTCTCCAGGGTTCTTCTGTATCAGCTTGGAATGTTTGAAATGCCTACATGTGCTTGGAGGGGATTGAAACCCTTAAGAGGCCAGCTAACCCTGAATCTCCTCCTCCAACTCCATAGCTCTTTTGTTTAAGTGTAGAAGTGTAGTATTAATTTGTCTGGAAAGAGGCTTTGAAATGAGCTAGATGGGGTTCTGAAATATGTGAACTTACACTGTGTATCTGTAATACACAAAGAATGGATTTTTTTTTTGTGCATGTTGCAGGGTTTTTAAATATTCCTTTGGTTTGGATGTTTGGTTTTATTTGAATGGAAAACCTTCTGAACAGAGGCTGGCTGAGCCACTTCCCCTGCGCAGTGGCAAGAGATGCCCCCTAACTGGTCAATGTTGCCAGCCCTCCTAAGGGGCTCTGTTTGCATCTGTGATGGCTGTGGGCCTATAGAAAGGGAATTTAGGAGCATGTGGGTGCCAACGGAGGGTCTCCTGTTGGTATTTTAGTGGGATGGTTAGGGGTGGCTGGCTGGCGGCGGGCGCCGTAGCGGTGGTGGCTGGTGGCTGGCTGGCGGCGGGCACCGTAGCGGTGGTGGCTGGTGGCTGGCAACCCTAATTGTCCAAGTAAAAGATTGTTTTTGCCTTCTAGAGGCTCCCCACCTCCTTCCATATGGCCCCAAATTCTCCTTTGATACCCCCAAACCCACCTCGGATGCCATCAGAAGGCATGTTAACAGACCAGTTAGGGGCTTCTCTTGACCTTATGCAATGCAAAGCAGTTTTGCTAGGCTCTGTTCAGAGGGCTTTCAATTCAAACTAAAAAAAAAGCAGATCACAACAAATAAAAAAATCACAAATGCCCCTTGATACACACAAAGGCAGGTCCCCTGTTTCTACTGAATTGATACACCATTTCTAGATACATTTTCAAAATCTGTTTTGCTCAACTTTAGAATTTGTTTTTGCATTCCAGAAGCCTTTGCATCTAATGGAGGAGGTCCAGTGGGGGTGACTTCAAAGCCTTTTTACATAGCTATTAATACCATTATTGACTACCGATATAAAGAGGAGAGATTTTTCAGTTGGATTTTCTTGTCTTAGGGTGAGTGGCATGAGCGCTCTCAGGGAAGCGAGAGGGCTCGGCTCCCGTCGGCTCGGCTCCCGTCGGCTCGGCTCCCGTCGGCTCGGCTCCCGTCGGCTCGGCTCCCGTCGGCTCGGCTCCCGTCGGCTCGGCTCCCGTCGGCTCGGCTCCCGTCGGCTCGGCTCCCGTCGGCTCGGCTCCCGTCGGCTCGGCTCCCGTCGGCTCGGCTCCCGTCGGCTCGGCTCCCGTCGGCTCGGCTCCCGTCGTGAATGGGAGTGTGGCCAGTAATTGTATGTATGTCGGCAAAGCGAAAGAATTGACTTTTCCTGAAAGGATGGTGTCTCTGTCAAGCCGGGCTACTTCAGACTAGGCTCAGCTCCCCTCAGTGGTGCCCGGCTCTGCTGGCTCTTTGCTCAGCTTTTTTTTGGCTTCCTTGGACTCCCCTCCAGGTAAGTGCCAGCCTCTTCTGCTCTCTGGGGTTCCTCTGTATCAGTTTGGAACGTTTAAATGCCTGCATGTTCTTGGAGTGGATTAAAACCCCTGAGAGGCTGGCTAACCCTGATCCCCCTCCTCCAACTCCATAGCTCTCCTGTTTAACCAGGTGTAGAAGTTTGGTATTAATTTGTCTGAAAAGAGGCTTTGAAATGAGCTACATGGGGTTCTGAAATATGTAAACTTACACAGTGTATCTATAATACACAACAAATGGATTTTCCTTTGTGTGCTTTGTAGGGTTTTCTAATACTCGTTGGTTTAGGTGTTTGTCTTTTCTTATTTGAATGGTAAACCTTCTGAACAGAGGCCATCTGAGCTGCTTCCCATGCACAGTGGCAAGAGACACCCCCCTAACAGGTCATGTTGCCACTCCTCCTAAGGGGCTCTGTTTGCATCTCTGATGGGTGTGGTGCTATCGAAAGGGAATTTAGGGGCATGTGGGTGCCA
This sequence comes from Colaptes auratus, assembly GCA_015227895.2. Classification (NCBI taxonomy): domain Eukaryota; kingdom Metazoa; phylum Chordata; class Aves; order Piciformes; family Picidae; genus Colaptes; species Colaptes auratus. The sequence continues at coordinate 1,013,893 of JAAWVA010000045.1, forward strand.
ATGGAGGGTCTCCTGTGGGATTTTAGTTGGATGGTTAAGGCTAGTAGTAGTTTTTGGCGGCAGGCGCCGTAGCTGTCGGTGGTGGCGGGTGGCGGCAGGCGCCGTAGCTGTCGGTGGTGGCGGGTGGCGGCAGGCGCCGTAGCTGTCGGTGGTGGCGGGTGGCGGCAGGCGCCGTAGCTGTCGGTGGTGGCGGGTGGCTCCATGTAAACCTAAATATCCAACTAAAAGGTCCTTTTGGGGTCCTCCAGAGGCTCCCCAAATTCACTTTTCATAACCCCGGACCCACCTTAGAAGCCATCAGAACCCCTTAAGAAGTGTGTTAACAGACCAGTTAGGGTCTTTTCTTGCCCTTGTGCATGAGGAAGCAGCTCTGCTAGGCTCTGTTCAGATGGCTTTCCATTCAAATTACAAACAAAAAACCCCAAAGGATGAATAATCCCACAACAAATAGAAGAAGAAATAAGGGATGACAAATGCCCCCTGATACACACAAAGGAAGGTCCCCTGGTTTTAATTGATATATGTATTATAGGTATGTTTTCAGAATCTGTTTTGCTCTCTTTACAATTTGCTTCTACATTCTAGAAGCCTTTGCATCTAATAGAAGTAGTCCAGTGGGGGTGATTTCAAAGCCTTTTTACATAGCAATTAACGACATTCCTGTCTATCTTATATAGAGAGGAGAGATTTTAAATTGGATTTTTAGTCTTAGGGTGTGGTGGCATGCTATATTGTATTACATAAAGTGGAGAAAGGGGAAAAGTGTATAGGATGGGGGGATACCTTAGGAAGATAAGGTCTTGTATGATTGTTTATGTGGAAATGGGAAATTCCTAAAAGAACCTAAAATGTTAGAAACCTTGCTGGTGTTTTGAGTGCGCAGGTGAGCGTGGGCACGACAGATGTAGAAAATAACTACGAACTGAGCGGGAGTCCCAAACTGTGGTTCCACGTCTCTGCAAGGAGCGCAGCCAGAGATGGACGAAGTGAAAGTTGTGAATGGGAGTGTGGCCAATAACGGTGCGCCTAGGACCGGTCATTCCTATTGTCATTGTATATGTTGAGTTTCGGGGGGGGGGGGAGGGAAAAGGGTTTGTATCTGTATTAAAAACTAAGAAACAAAAAAATTCTGAATGAAGCAAAGTAGTACAGAATGACAACCCCTGTGACACATGTAAAGGAAGGTCACCTGTTTTTGTAATTAGTATGCATTTCATAGTTGCTTTCAAACTGTGTGTTGCTCTACTTGTAATTTGTTTTTACATTCTGGAAACCATTTTGGGTAATGGAAGAGATCCAATGGGGGTGACTGCTAAGATTTTCATATAGCAATTGATGATATTCTTGATTATCCATATAAAGAGATAATTTTTAGTTTGATTGTTAGTTTTAGGGTGAGTTGGCATAGTGCTTTCAGCAAGGGAAAAGTTTTTCCTCTCCTGAGCTGGCAGTGGCTCAGACTCTACTAGCGGCTCAGGTGTGGGGCTCGCTGGGATGAAGGGAAGCGGTGAAGTGAACTGGTGTGGGGCTCTCTGAACTGGCTCCCTTAAGAATGTAATGAATTGTAGGCTGGTCAGTGTGGAAGCAGGGGAAGTTCCTAAAATAACCTGAAATGTTAGGAACCGTGTTGATGTTTTGAGTGTGGTCATGACTGAGACATACAAAATTATCTACAAAGTGAGCAGGAGTCCTGATCTGTGGTTCTGTCTCTCTGCCAGGAGCACGGCCAGAGACGGATGAAGCAAAAGTTGTGAATGGGAGTGTGGCCGATAGTTGTGTGCTTAGGACTGGTTGTTGTTACTGTAGTTATATTTGTTGTGAGATTTGTGTGTGTGGGGGGAAAGGGTTTGTGTTTGTATTAAACTAAGAAACAAAAAAAAATCCTGGATGAAGCAAAAAAGCCCAAAGAAATAAAGAATGACAACTCCCTGGACACACACAGAAGAAGGTTGCCTTTTAAAAATAATTCATAACTACAAAATGTCTGTGTTTAACCCTTGTGTTGCTCTATTTGGAATTTGTTTATACATTCTGGAAGTCTTTGTATGTAACGAGATCCAGTGGGGGTGATTGCAAAGCCTATATAGCAATTAATACCATTAGTTACTGCTAATGTAAACAGAGGTTTTTATTTGGGTTGTTAGGGTGAGTCAGCCAAGTTCTCTCAGGGAAGGAAGAGAATTTCCCTCCCCTGAGATGTTGGCAGCTGGGCCCCCGTCATTAAAACCCCTAAGAGGCCAGCTCATGCTGACCCTCCCCCCGACCCTACCAATCCAACTGCATAGCTCTCCTGTTCAAGTAGATGTACACAAACACTATTCTGTATCAACTTGTATGAAAGGAGGCTTTGAAATGAGCTACACCGGGTTCTGAAATATGTAAGTATACAGTGTGCTTTTGTAATACACAAAGAATGGATTTTCTTTCATGTATTCTGTGTTGTGAAAAGGCGGTACCGAGTTGCATTATGCAAAATGGAAACTGGATTAAAGTGTATGGGATCAGGGAGATCCCCTAAGAACATAAGGTATTGTGGGATTGTCTGTGTGGAACCAGGGGAAGTTCCTCAAAGAACTTAAAGTGTTAGACACGTAGTTTGTTTGGAGTGTGCAGCTGAGCGTGGGCACAATTGAGATGTAGGGAAAAAAATCAACAAAGTGAGTTGGAGTCCCGTTCTGTGTCTCTGTGACAGCGCGGCCAGAGACATATGAAGCAAAAATTGTAAATGGGTGTGTGGCCAGTAATTGTATGCTTAGGACCAGTCAGTAAAGCAAGAGAAATTACTTTCCCTAAAAGGATGGTGGTTCTGTCAAGCTGGGCTACCTCAGACTGGGCTCGGTGGGGCTCATCTCCCCTTGGTGGTGCCCGGCGCTGCTCAGCTGTTCCCTGGGGCTCCCTTCCAGGTAAGTGCCAACCTGTTCTGCTCTCTGGGGTTCTTCTGTATCAGCTTGTTTGAAATGCTTGCATGTTATGGAGAGGATGAAAATCCCTAAGAGGCCAGCTAATCCTGACCCCTCCAACTTCATAGCTCTCCTGTTTAACTAGGTGTAGAAGTATGGTATTAATTTGTCTGAAAAGAGGCTTTGAAATGAGGTTCTGAAATATGTAAACTTACAGTGTGTATCTTTAATACACAACTAATGGATTTTCCTTTGTCTGTACTGTAGGGTTTTTAAATACTCATTGGTTTTGGTGTTTGGTAGTTTATTTGAATGGAGAACCTTCTGAACAGAGGCCAGCTAAGGTGCTTCCCATGCAGGGTGGCAGAAGACACCACCCTAACTGGTCACCTAACCTCCTAAGGGGGTGTGTGTGCATCTGTGATGGGTGTGGGGCTATCCAAAGGGAAGTTAGGCACGTGTGGGTGCCAATGGAGGGTCTTCTGTGGGTGTTTTTGTTGGAGGCGCCGGGGTAGTTGTTGTTGGGTGGCGGCAGGCGCTCCGAAATGTCCAACTAAAAGATTCCTTGGGGGCCCCTAGACCTACCTCAGATGCCATCAGAAACACTTAAAAGGCATGTTAACAGACCAGTTAGGGGCTTCTCTTGCCCTTGTGCATGGGGAAGCAGCTTTGCTAGGCTCTGTTCAGAGGGCTTTCCATTCAAACTAAAAACAAAGAATAACCCCACAACAAATAAAAGAAGAAACAAGGGATGACAAATGCCCCCTGATACACACAAAGGAAGGTCCACAGTTTTTAATTGATCCACCTTTTACAGGTATGTTTTGAAAATTTGTTTTGCTCTATGTGCAATTTGCTTTTCCATTCTAGAATCATTTGCATCTTACAGAGGAGAGCCGGTGGGGGTGATTTCAGAGCCTTTTTACTTTCGCAATTAATACCATTCCGGAATACCTGTATGAAGAGGAGAGATTTTTAGTTGGGTTTATAGTCTCGGAGTGAGTCGCACTCCGGGAAGCAAGAGCGGCTCGGCTCCCTTCGGCTCGGCTCCCTTCGGCTCGGCTCCCTTCGGCTCGGCTCCCTTCGGCTCGGCTCCCTTCGGCTCGGCTCCCTTCGGCTCGGCTCCCTTCGGCTCGGCTCCCTTCGGCTCGGCTCCCTTCGGCTCGGCTCCCTTCGGCTCGGCTCCCTTCGGCTCGGCTCCCTTCGGCTCGGCTCCCTTCGGCTCGGCTCCCTTCGGCTCGGCTCCCTTCGGCTCGGCTCCCTTCGGCTCGGCTCCCTTCGGCTCGGCTCCCTTCGGCTCGGCTCCCTTCGGCTCGGCTCCCTTCGGCTCGGCTCCCTTCGGCTCGGCTCCCTTCGGCTCGGCTCCCTTCGGCTCGGCTCCCTTCGGCTCGGCTCCCTTCGGCTCGGCTCCCTTCGGCTCGGCTCCCTTCGGCTCGGCTCCCTTCGGCTCGGCTCCCTTCGGCTCGGCTCCCTTCGGCTCGGCTCCCTTCGGCTCGGCTCCCTTCGGCTCGGCTCCCTTCGGCTCGGCTCCCTTCGGCTCGGCTCCCTTCGGCTCGGCTCCCTTCGGCTCGGCTCCCTTCGGCTCGGCTCCCTCGGCTCGGCTCCCTTCGGCTCGGCTCCCTTCGGCTCGGCTCCCTTCGGCTCGGCTCCCTTCCTTTGCGCTCGCCGCTTGCCGTTGCGCTCGCCGGGGGGACTTGCCGTTGCGCTCGCCGGGGGACTTGCCGTTGCGCTCGCCGGGGGGACTTGCCGTTGCGCTCGCCGGGGGGACTTGCCGTTGCGCTCGCCGGGGGACTTGCCGTTGCGCTCGCCGGGGGGACTTGCCGTTGCGCTCGCCGGGGGGACTTGCCGTTGCGCTCGCCGGGGGGACTTGCCGTTGCGCTCGCCGGGGGGACTTGCCGTTGCGCTCGCCGGGGGGACTTGCCGTTGCGCTCGCCGGGGGGACTTGCCGTTGCGCTCGCCGGGGGGACTTGCCGTTGCGCTCGCCGGGGGGACTTGCCGTTGCGCTCGCCGGGGGGACTTGCCGTTGCGCTCGCCGGGGGGACTTGCCGTTGCGCTCGCCGGGGGGACTTGCCGTTGCGCTCGCCGGGGGGACTTGCCGTTGCGCTCGCCGGGGGGACTTGCCGTTGCGCTCGCCGGGGGACTTGCCGTTGCGCTCGCCGGGGGGACTTGCCGTTGCGCTCGCCGGGGGGACCATCCCCTAAGAACCTAATAAATTGTGGAATGGTTTGTGTGGTGGCAAGGGAAGTTCCTGCAAGAATGGAAAATATTTGACGCGTTGTTGATGTTTTGAATGTGCGGTTGAGAGTGGGCACAACTGAGACCTAGAAAATATCTACAAAGCGAGAGGGAGTCCCGATCTGTGTAATGGGGCTTTTTTTTATGTGAAACAATGAATGGGGCGGCTTTTTTTTTATGTGAAACAATGAATGGGGCGGCTTTTTTTATGTGAAACAATGAATGGGGCGGCTTTTTTTTATGTGAAACAATGAATGGGGCGGCTTTTTTTTATGTGAAACAATGAATGGGGCGGCTTTTTTTTATGTGAAACAATGAATGGGGCGGCTTTTTTTATGTGAAACAATGAATGGGGCGGTTTTTTATGTGAAACAATGAATGGGGCGGCTTTTTTTTATGTGAAACAATGAATGGGGCGGCTTTTTTTATGTGAAACAATGAATGGGGCGGCTTTTTTTATGTGAAACAATGAATGGGGCGGCTTTTTTTATGTGAAACAATGAATGGGGCGGCTTTTTTTATGTGAAACAATGAATGGGGCGGCTTTTTTTATGTGAAACAATGAATGGGGCGGCTTTTTTTATGTGAAACAATGAATGGGGCGGCTTTTTTTTATGTGAAACAATGAATGGGGCGGCTTTTTTTTATGTGAAACAATGAATGGGGCGGCTTTTTTTTATGTGAAACAATGAATGGGGCGGCTTTTTTTTATGTGAAACAATGAATGGGGCGGCTTTTTTTTATGTGAAACAATGAATGGGGCGGCTTTTTTTATGTGAAACAATGAATGGGGCGGCTTTTTTTATGTGAAACAATGAATGGGGCTGGAAGCAGGGGAAGTTCCTCACAGAACTTCAAATGCTTGACGCCCTGTTGATGTTTTGAGTGTGCGGGTGAGTGTGGGCACGACTGAGAAGTAGAAAACATCTATGAAGCGAGAGGGAGTCCCGATCTGTCCTTCTGTCTCTCTGCAAAGAGCACAGTGGATGATGCAAAAGTTGTGAATGAGAGTGTGGCTTGTAATTGTATGTTTAGGACCTGTCAGCAAGGCGACAGAAGTTCCTTTCCCTCCTAGAATGGTGGCTCTGTCAAGCCAGGCTACTTCGGACCTGGCTCGGTGGGGCTCAGATCCCCTCGGTGGCGCACGGCTGTGCTGAGGTTGGCTCTTTGCTCAGGTTTTTTTTCTGGCTTCCTTGGTCTCCCCTCCAGGTAAGTGCCGGCCTCTTCTGCTCTCTGGGGCTCTTCTGTATCCGCTTGGAACGTTTGAAATGCCTGCATGTTCTTGGAGGGGTTTAAGACCCCTAGGAGGCTGGTTAACCCGGACCCCCCCCCCCCCCACTCCATAGCTCCCTTGTTTAACTAGGTGTAGAAGTGTGGTATTAAGAGGCTTTGAAATCAGCTACATGGGGTTCTGAAATATGTAAAATTAGTGTCTACAATACACAAAGAATGGATTTTCCTTTGTGTGTGTGGTAGAGTTTTTTAATAATGATCAGTTTGGTGTTTGCGTTATCCAAAGGGATTTTAGGTGCATGTGGGTGCCAATGGAGAGTCTCCTGTGGGTATTCTAGTGGGTTGGCTAGGGTTAGTTGTGGTTGGCTGGCAGCAGGTGCCATAGTAGCTGCTGCTGTTTTTGTTGTTGTGGTGGTGGTTGTGGCTGGCTGGTGGCAAGTAACCCTAAATGTCCAACTAAAAGATTCTTTTGGAGCCCTCTAGAGGCTCCCCACATTCCTCCATATGGCCCCAAATTCTCCTTTGATACCCCCAGACCAACCTCAGTTGCCATCAGAACTCCTTACAGGGCATGTTAACAGAGCAGTTAGTGGGTTCTCTTGCCCTTGTGCAATGTGAAGCAGCTTTGCAAGCCTCTGTTCAGCGGGCTTTCCATTCAAACAAATAAACCTCTCAAAACCTAAAAAAAGGAATAAAAAATGACAGATGCCCCTTGATACACACAAAGGAATGTCCCCTGTTTTTAACTAATTGATACACCTTTATTAGCTATGTTTTTGAAATTTGTTTTGCTCTACTTAAGAATTTGCTTTTGCATTCTAGAAGCCTTTGCGTGTAATAGAGGAGGACCAGGGGGGTGATTTTAAAGCCTTTTTACATGGCTCGGCTCCCTTCGGCTCGGCTCCCTGAATGGGAGTGTGGCCAGTAATTGTATGTTTAGGACCGGTCGGCAAAGCGAAAGAATTGACTTTCCCTGAAAGTATCGTGTCTCTGTCAAGCCGGGCTACTTCGGACTAGGCTCAGCTCCCCTCAGTGGTGCCCGGCTCTGCTGGCTCTTTGCTCAGCTTTTTTTTTGCTTCCTTGGACTCCCCTCCAGGTAAGTGCCAGCCTCTTCTGCTCTCTGGGGTTCCTCTGTATCAATTTGGAACGTTTAAATGCCTGCATGTTCTTGGAGTGAATTAAAACCCCTGAGAGGCTGGCTAACCCTGATTCCCCCTCCTCCAACTCCATAGCTCTCCTGTTTAACTAGGTGTAGAATTTTGGTATTAATTTGTCTGAAAAGAGGCTTTGAAATGAGCTACATGGGGTTCTGAAATGTGTAAACTTACCCTGTGTATCTATAATACACAACAAATGGATTTTCCTTTGTGTGCTTTGTAGGGTTTTCTAATACTCGTTGGTTTAGGTGTTTGTCTTTTCTTATTTGAATGGTAAACCTTCTGAACAGAGGCCATCTGAGCTGCTTCCCAAGTACAGTGGCAAGAGACACCCCCCTAACAGGTCATGTTGCCACCCCTCCTAAGGGGCTCTGTTTGCATCTCTGATGGGTGTGGTGCTATTGAAAGGGAATTTAGGGGCATGTGGGTGCCAATGGAGGGTCTCCTGTGGGTATTTTAGTTGGATGGTTAGGGTTAGTAGTTGTTGGTGGCGGCAGGCACCGTAGCTGTCGGTGGTGGCGGGTGGCTCCATGTAAACCTAAATATCCAACTAAAAGGTCCTTTAGGGGTCCTCCAGAGGCTCCCCAAATTCACCTTTCATAACCCCGGACCCACCTTAGATGCCATCAGAACCCCTTAAGAAGTGTGTTAACAGACCAGTTAGGGTCTTCTCTTGCCCTTGTGCTTGAGGAAGCAGCTTTGCTAGGCTCTGTTCAGATGGCTTTCCATTCAAATTACAAACAGAAAACCCAAAGGATGAATAATCCCACAACAAATAAAAGAAGAAATAAGGGATGACAAATGCCCCCTGATACACACAAAGGAAGGTCCCCTGGTTTTAATTGATATATGTATTATAGGTATGTTTTCAGAATCTGTTCTGCTCTCTTTACAATTTGCTTGTACATTCTAGAAGCCTTTGCATCTAATAGAAGTAGTCCAGTGGGGGGTGATTTCAAAGCCTTTTTACATAGCAATTAACAACATTCCTGTCTATCTTATATAAAGTGGAGAGATTTTAAATTGGATTTTTAGTCTTAGGGTGTGGTGGCATGCTATATTGTATTACATAAAGTGGAGAAAGGGGAAAAGTGTATAGGATGGGGGGATACCTTAGGAAGTTAAGGTCTTGTATGATTGTTTATGTGGAAATGGGAAATTCCTAAAAGAACCTAAAATGTTAGAAACCTTGCCGATGTTTTGAGTGCGCAGGTGAGCGTGGGCACGACAGATGTAGAAAATAACTACGAACTGAGCCGGAGTCCCAAACTGTGGTTCCACATCTCTGCAAGGAGCGCAGCCAGAGATCGATGAAGTGAAAGTTGTGAATGGGAGTGTGGCCAATAACGGTGCGCCTAGGACCGGTCATTCCTATTGTCATTGTATATGTTGAGTTTCAGGGGAGGGAGGGGAAGGGAAAAGGGTTTGTATCTGTATTAAAAACTAAGAAACAAAAAAATTCTGGATGAAGCAAAAAAGCCCAAAGTAGTACAGAATGACAACCCCTGTGACACATGTAAAGGAAGGTCACCTGTTTTTGTAATTAATATGCATTTCATAGTTGCTTTCAAACTGTGTTGCTCTACTTGTAATTTGTTTTTACATTCTGGAAACCTTTTTGGGTAATGGAAGAGATCCAATGGGGGGTGACTGCAAAGATTTTCATATAGCAATTGATGATATTCTTGATTATCCATGTAAACAGATAGTTTTTAGTTTGATTATTAGTTTTAGGGTGAGTTGGCATAGTGCTTTCAGCAAGGGAAAAGAGTTTTTCCTCTCCTGAGCTGGCAGTGGCTCATACTCTGCTAGCAGCTCAGGTGTGGGGCTCGCTGGGATGAAGGGAAGCGGTGAAGTGAACTGGTGTGGGGCTCTCTGAACTGGCTCCCTTAAGAATGTACTGAATTGTAGGCTGGTCAGTGTGGAAGCAGGGGAAGTTCCTAAAATAACCTGAAATGTTAGGAACCGTGTTGATGTTTTGAGTGTGTGGGTGAGTGTGGTCATGACTGAGACATACAAAATATCTACAAAGTGAGCAGGAGTCCCGATCTGTGGTTCCGTCTCACTGCCAGGAGCACGGCCAGAGACGGATGAAGCAAAAGTTGTGAATGGGAGTGTGGCCGACAGTTGTGTGCTTAGGACTGGTTGTTGTTACTGTAGTTATATTTGTTGTGAGATTTGTGTGTGAGTGGGGGAGAAGGGTTTGTGTTTGTATTAAACTAAGAAACAAAAAAAATCCTGGATGAAGCAAGGAAGCCCAAAGAAATAAAGAATGACAACTCCCTGGACACAGAAGAAGGCTGCCTTTTAAAATTAATTGATAACTACAAAATGTCTGTTTTTAACCCTTGTGTTGCTCTATTTGGAATTTGTTTATACATTCTGGAAGTCTTTGTATGTAACGAGATCCAGTGGGGGTGATTGCAAAGCCTATATAGCAATTAATACCATTAGTTACTGCTAATGTAAACAGAGGTTTTTATTTGGGTTGTTAGGGTGAGTCAGCCAAGTTCTCTCAGGGAAGGAAGAGAATTTCCCTCCCCTGAGATGTTGGCGGCTGGGCCCCCGTCATTAAAACCCCTAAGAGGCCAGCTCATGCTGACCCTCCCCCCGACCCTACCAATCCAACTGCATAGCTCTCCTGTTCAAGTAGATGTACACAAACACTATTCTGTATCAACTTGTATGAAAGGAGGCTTTGAAATGAGCTACACCGGGTTCTGAAATATGTAAGTATACAGTGTGCTTTTGTAATACACAAAGAATGGATTTTCTTTCATGTATTCTGTGTTGTGAAAAGGCGGTACCGAGTTGCATTATGCAAAATGGAAACTGGATTAAAGTGTATGGGATCAGGGAGATCCCCTAAGAACATGAGGTATTGTGGGATTGTCTGTGTGGAACCAGGGGAAGTTCCTCAAAGAACTTAAAGTGTTAGACACGTAGTTTGTTTGGAGTGTGCAGCTGAGTGTGGGCACAATTGAGATGTAGGGAAAAAAAAAACAACAAAAGTTGGAGTCCCGTTCTGTGTCTCTGTGACAGCGCGGCCAGAGACACATGAAGCAAAAATTGTAAATGGGTGTGTGGCCAGTAGTTGTATGGTTAGGACCAGTCAGTAAAGCAAGAGAAATTACTTTCCCTAAAAGGATGGTGGTTCTGTCAAGCTGGGCTACCTCAGACTGGGCTCGGTGGGGCTCATCTCCCCTCGGTGGTGCCTGGCGCTGCTCAGCTGTTTCCTGGGGCTCCCTTCCAGGTAAGTGCCAGCCTCTTCTACTCTCTGGGGTTCTTCTGTATCAGCTTGTTTGAAATGCTTGCATGTTCTCGGAGAAGATGAAAATCCCTAAGAGGCCAGCTAATCCTGACCCCTCCAACTTCATAGCTCTCCTGTTTAACTAGGTGTAGAAGTATGGTATTAATTTGTCTGAAAAGAGGCTTTGACATGAGGTTCTGAAATATGTAAACTTACAGTGTGTATCTCTAATACACAACTAATGGATTTTCCTTTGTCTGTACTGTAGGGTTTTTAAATACTCATTGGTTTTGGTGTTTGGTAGTTTATTTGAATGGAGAACCTTCTGAACAGAGGCTGGCTAAGGTGCTTCCCATGCATGGTGGCAAAAGACACCAGCCTAACGGGTCAGTATTGCCACCCCTCCTAAGGGGGTGTGTGTGCATCTGTGATGGGTGTGGGGCTATCCAAAGGGAAGTTAGGCACGTGTGGGTGCCAATGGAGGGTCTCTTGTGGGTGTTTTTGTTGGAGGCGCCGGGGTAGTTGCTGTTGGGCGGCGGCAGGCACTCCAAAATGTCCAACTAAAAGATTCCTTGGGGGCCCCTAGACCCACCTCAGATGCCATCAGAAACACTTGAAAGGCATGTTAACAGACCAGTTGGGGGCTTCTCTTGCCCTTGTGCATGGGGAAGCAGCTTTGCTAGGCTCTGTTCAGAGGGCTTTCCATTCAAACTAGAAGCAAAGACTAACCCCACAACAAATTAAAAAAGAAATAGAAGGAGAAATTCTCCCTGATACACACAAAGGAAGGTCCACAGTGTTTAATGGATTCACCTTTTATAGGTATGTTTTGAAAATTTGTTTTGCTCTACTTGCAATTTGCCTTTCCATTCTAGATTCATTTGCATCTTTCAGAGGAGATCCGGTAGAGGTGATTTCAGAGCATTTTTACTTTTGCAATTAATACCATTCCTGAATTTCTATATAAAAAGGAGAGATTTTTAGTTGGATTTATAGTCTCGGAGTGAGTCGCACTCAGGGAAGCAAGAGCGGCTCGGCTCCCCTCGGCTCGGCTCCCCTCGGCTCGGCTCCCCTCGGCTCGGCTCCCCGGCTCGGCTCCCCTCGGCTCGGCTCCCCTCGGCTCGGCTCCCCTCGGCTCGGCTCCCCTCGGCTCGGCTCCCCTCGGCTCGGCTCCCCTCGGCTCGGCTCCCCTCGGCTCGGCTCCCCTCGGCTCGGCTCCCCTCGGCTCGGCTCCCCTCGGCTCGGCTCCCCTCGGCTCGGCTCCCCTCGGCTCGGCTCCCTCGGCTCGGCTCCCCTCGGCTCGGCTCCCCTCGGCTCGGCTCCCCTCGGCTCGGCTCCCCTCGGCTCGGCTCCCCTCGGCTCGGCTCCCCTCGGCTCGGCTCCCCTCGGCTCGGCTCCCCTCGGCTCGGCTCCCCTCGGCTCGGCTCCCCTCGGCTCGGCTCCCCTCGGCTCCCCTCGGCTCGGCTCCCCTCGGCTCGGCTCCCCTCGGCTCGGCTCCCCTCGGCTCGGCTCCCCTCGGCTCGGCTCCCCTCGGCTCGGCTCCCCTCGGCTCGGCTCCCCTCGGCTCGGCTCCCCTCGGCTCGGCTCCCCTCGGCTCGGCTCCCCTCGGCTCGGCTCCCCTCGGCTCGGCTCCCCTCGGCTCGGCTCCCCTCGGCTCGGCTCCCCTCGGCTCGGCTCCGGCAGGTGCTGTAGTAGTAGTTGTTCGTGGTGTTGGCTGCAAGTAACCCTAAATGTCCAACTAAAATATTCTTCTGGGGCCCTCCAGAGGTTCCCCACGTCCCTCCATATCACCCCAACTTCTCCTTTGATACCCCCAGACCCACCTTCTATGTCATCAGAACCCCTTAAAAGGTGTATGAAGAGACCAGTTAGGTGCTTCTGTTGCCCTTGTGGCTGGGGGAAGCAGCTTTGCTGGGCTTGGTTCAGAGGGCTTTCCATTCAAATTAAAAGCAAAGAACAAATAAGTCCACAACAAACGAAGAAAGAAATAATGGACGACAAATGTCCCCCGATACACACAAAGGCAAGTCCCCTGTTTTTAATTGATACAACTTTTATAGGTATATCATCAAAATCTGGTTTTGGCTTACTTAGAATTTGCTTTTGCATTCCAGAGGCTGTTGCATCCAATAGAGGCGATCCAGTGGGGGTGATTTCAAAGCCTTTTTACAAGGCAATTAATACCATTCTTCACTATCTGTATAGAGAGGAGTGCTTTTTTTAAATGGGATTTATAGGTTGGGGTGGGGGGGGGCTTGGCACGGCTCCCTGCGGCGGCTCACAGGGCGCTCGCTGGGGGGACTTGCCGGGGCGCTCGCTGGGGGGACTATCCCCTAAGAACCTAATAAATTGTAGAATGGTTTGTGTGGGGGCAGGGGAGTTCCTGCAAGAACTGAAAATATTTGACACCTTGTTGATGTTTTGAATGTGCGGTTGAGCATGGGCACAACTGAGATGTAGAAAACATCTAAGAAGCGAGAGGGAGTCCCGATCTGAGAAAGTTGTGAGTGGGGGCGTGGCCAATAATTGTGGTTTAGGACCGGCCATTACTGTTGTTATTATATTCGTTATGTATGCTGTGAAACAATGAATGGGGCTTGTATGCTGTGAAACAATGAATGGGGCTTTATGCTGTGAAACAATGAATGGGGCTTTTATGCTGTGAAACAATGAATGGGGCTTGTATGCTGTGAAACAATGAATGGGGCTTGTATGCTGTGAAACAATGAATGGGGCTTGTATGCTGTGAAACAATGAATGGGGCTTTATGCTGTGAAACAATGAATGGGGCTTTTATGCTGTGAAACAATGAATGGGGCTTTTATGCTGTGAAACAATGAATGGGGCTTTTATGCTGTGAAACAATGAATGGGGCTTTTATGCTGTGAAACAATGAATGGGGCTTTATGCTGTGAAACAATGAATGGGGCTTTTATGCTGTGAAACAATGAATGGGGCTTTTATGCTGTGAAACAATGAATGGGGCTTTTATGCTGTGAAACAATGAATGGGGCTTTTATGCTGTGAAACAATGAATGGGGCTTGTATGCTGTGAAACAATGAATGGGGCTTGTATGCTGTGAAACAATGAATGGGGCTTGTATGCTGTGAAACAATGAATGGGGCTTGTATGCTGTGAAACAATGAATGGGGCTTGTATGCTGTGAAACAATGAATGGGGCTTGTATGCTGTGAAACAATGAATGGGGCTTTTATGCTGTGAAACAATGAATGGGGCTTGTATGCTGTGAAACAATGAATGGGGCTTGTATGCTGTGAAACAATGAATGGGGCTTGTATGCTGTGAAACAATGAATGGGGCTTGTATGCTGTGAAACAATGAATGGGGCTTTTATGCTGTGAAACAATGAATGGGGCTTTTATGCTGTGAAACAATGAATGGGGCTTTTATGCTGTGAAACAATGAATGGGGCTTTTATGCTGTGAAACAATGAATGGGGCTTGTATGCTGTGAAACAATGAATGGGGCTTGTATGCTGTGAAACAATGAATGGGGCTTGTATGCTGTGAAACAATGAATGGGGCTTGTATGCTGTGAAACAATGAATGGGGCTTGTATGCTGTGAAACAATGAATGGGGCTTGTATGCTGTGAAACAGTGTGGAAGCAGGGGAAGTTCCTCACAGAACTTCAAATGCTTGACGCCCTGTCGGCTCGGCTCCCGTTGGCTCGGCTCCCTCTTTTGTATCAGCTTGGAATGTTTGAAATGCCTGACTGTTCTTGGAGAGGATTAAAACACCTAAGAGGCCAGCTAACCCTCACCCCTCTCCTCCTCCAACTCCATAGTTTTCCTGTCTAACTAGGTGTAGAAGTATGGTACTAATTAGTCTGAACAGAAAGGCTTTGAAATGAGCTACATGGTGTTCTGAAATATGTGAAATTAATATGTGTCTACAATACACAAAGAATGGATTTTCCTTGTGTGTGTGGTAGGGTATTTTAATAATGATCACTTTGGTGTTTGGGCTATCCAAAGGGATTTTAGGGGCATGTGGGTGCCAATGGAGGGTCTCCTGTGGGTATTCTCGTGGGATGGCTAGGGTTAGTTGTGGTTGGCTGGCAGCAGGTGCCATAGTAGTTGTTGCTGTTGCTGGTTTTGTTGTTGTGGTTGGCTGGTCACTAGTAACCTTAAATGTCCAACTAAAAGATTCTTTTGGAGCCCTCTAGAAGCTCCCCACATTCCTCCATATGGCCCCAAATTCTCCTTTGATACCCCCAGACCAACCTCAGTTGCCATCAGAACTCCTTACAGGGCATATTAACAGAGCAGTTAGTGGGTTCTCTTGCCCTTGTGCAATGTGAAGCAGCTTTGCAAGCCTCTGTTCAGAGGGCTTTCCATTCAAACAAATAAACCAACCCACAAAAAAAAAAAAAAAAAAAAAAGACAGATGCCCCTTGATACACACAAAGGTAGGTCCCCTGTTTTTAACTAATTGATACGCCTTTTTTAGGTATGTTTTCAAAGTTTGTTTTGCTCTCATTTAGAATTTGTTTTTGCATTCTAGAAGCCTTAGCGTGTAATAGAGGAGGATCAGGGGGCTGATTTTTAAAGCCTTTTTACATAGCAACGGGGCTCGGCGGCTCGGCTCCCTTCGGCTCGGCGGCTCGGCTCCCTTCGGCGGCTCGGCTCCCTTCGGCTCGGCGGCTCGGCTCCCTTCGGCTCGGCGGCTCGGCTCCCTTCGGCTCGGCGGCTCGGCTCCCTTCGGCTCGGCGGCTCGGCTCCCTTCGGCTCGGCGGCTCGGCTCCCGGCGGCTCGGCTCCCTTCGGCTCGGCGGCTCGGCTCCCTTCGGCTCGGCGGCTCGGCTCCCTTCGGCTCCCTTCAGTAGTTGTTTGTGGTGTTGGCTGCAAGTAACCCTAAAAGTCCAAATAAAATATTCTTTTGGGGCCCTCTAGTGGTTCCCCACATCCCTCCATATCACCCCAACTTCTCCTTTGATACCCCCAGACCCACCTCAGGTGTCATCAGAACTCCTTAAAAGGTGTAGGAACTGACCAGTTAGGTGCTTCTGTTGCCCTTGTGCATGGGGCAAGCAACATTGCTAGGCATTGTTCCATTCAAATTAAAAGCAAAGAACAAATAAGTCCACAACAAATGAAAAAAGAAGTAACAGATGACACATGTCCCCCCTGATACACACAAAGTCCCCTGTTTTTAATTGATACAACTTTTATAGGTATATTCTACAAATATCTGTTTTGCTCTACTTGGAATTTGCTGTTGCATCTAATAGAGGAGATCCAGTGGGGGGGATTTCAAAGCCTTTTTACAAGGCAATTAATACCATTCTTCCCTACCTCTATAGAGAGGAGAGCTTTTTTTAAATTGGATTTTTAGTTTAGGGGGTGGCTTGTCATGGCTCTCTGCAGCGGCTCACACGGTGCTCTCTGGGGGGAAATTGCTGTTGCGCTCGCTCTCTGGGGGGAAATTGCCTCCCCCAAGAACTTAATAAATTGTAGAATGGTTTGTGTGGAGGCAGGGGAAGTTCCTGCAAGAACTGAAAATGTTTGACACCTTGTTGATGTTCTGTGGCCAATAAGTGTGGTTTAGGACCGGTCATTCCTGTTGTAATTGTGTTCACTATGTGTTCTGTACCTTGTGAAAGGGTCATACTGTGTTGTATGATATGAAATGTAAAAAGGGCAAAGTGTATGGGATCAGGGGGATCCCTTAAGAACTTCAGGATGGTCTGTGTGGAGGCAGAGGAAATTCGTAAAAGCGCGATAAATTTTAGAACCAGTGCTTTGAGTGTGCGGGTCAGTGTGGGCACGAGTGAGACATAGAAAATATCCCTTTTTTACCTTTTTGTGTGTTGTCGGGTTTTTAAATATTCATTGGTTTGGGTGTTTAGTTGTTTTCACTTGAATGGAAAACCTTCTGAACAGAGGCTGCGAAACAATGGGGCGATCTGCGAAATCAGCTACATGGGGTTCTGAAATATGTAAACCTATGGTGTGTATCTGTAATACACAAGGAATGGATGTTCCTTTGTATGTGTTGTACGGTTTTTTTAATATTCATTGGTTTGGGTGTGTGTTGTGTGGTGTTTGTGGGGGGTGTATTTTTTGATGTTTGTTTTAATTTGAATGGAAAACCTCCTGAACAGAGGCTGAGCTCCTTCCTATGCACAGTGGCAAGAGACACCCCCAAAATGGTCACTGTTGCCCACACTCCTAAGGGGCTCTGTTTGCATCTGTGCTGGGTGTGGGGCTACCCAAAGGCAATTTAAGGGCATTTGAATGCCAGTGGAGGGTCTCCTCTTGGTGTTTTAGTTGGACGGTTAGGGTTAGTTGTGGATTGCTGGTGGTAGGCACTGTAGTTGGTGGTGGCCGGCGGCAGGTGCCGTAGCAGGTGGTGGTGGTGGCCGGCGGCAGGTGCCGTAGCAGGTGGTGGTGGTGGTGGCTGGCGGCAGGCACCGTAGTAGGGCTCCCTTCGGCTCGGCTCCCTTCGGCTCGGCTCGGCTCTGCTCCCTTCGGCTCGGCTCGTGCTGTACTAGTACTTGTTCGTGGTGTTGGCTGCAAGTAACCCTAAATGTCCAACTAAAATATTCTTTTGGGGCCCTCTAGAGGTTCCCCCCATCCTTCCATATCACCCCAACTACTCCTTTGATACCCCCAGACCCACCTCAGGTGTCATCAGAACCCCTTAAAAGGTGTATGAACAGACCAGTTAGGTGCCTCTGTTGCCCTTGTGCACGGGGGAAGCAGCTTTGCTGGGCTTTGTTCAGAGGGCTTTCCTTTCAAATTAAAAGCAAAGAACAAATAAGTCCACAACAAATGAAAAAATAAATAACGGATGGCAAATGTCCCCCAGATACACACAAAGGCAAGTCCCCTGTTTTTAATTGATATGTCTTTTATAGGTATTCTCAAAATCTCTTTTGCTCTACTTAGAATTTGCTTTTGTATTCCAGAGGCTGTTGCGTGTAATACAGGAGATCCAGTGGGGGGGATTTCAAAGCCTTTTTACAAGGCAATTAATACCATTCTTCACTATCTATAGAGAGAGGAGAGCTTTTTTTAAATTGGATTTTTAGTTCAGGGGGTGGCTTGGTGCGGCTCTCTGCGGCGGCTCACACGTTGCTTTCTGGGGGGGGGATTAGTGCCGTTGCTCTCTCGGAGGGGGTGGATTAGTGCCGTTGCGCTCTCAGGTGTGTGTGTGTGTGGGGGGATTAGTGCCGTTGCGCTCTCAGGTGTGTGTGTGGGGGGGATTAGTGCCGTTGCGCTCTCAGGTGTGTGTGTGTGTGGGGGATTAGTGCCGTTGCGCTCTCTGGTGTGTGTGGGGGGGGATTAGTGCCATTACGCTCTCTGGTGTGTGTGTGTGGGGATTAGTGCCGTTGCGCTCTCTGGTGTGTGTGTGTGGGGATTAGTGCCGTTGCACTCTCGGTGGGGGGATGCATCCCCTAAGAAATTAATAAATTGTAAAATGGTTTGTGTGCAAGCAGGGGAAGTTCCTGCAAGAACTGAAAATGTTTGACAACTTGTTGATGTTTTGAGAGTGCGGGTCAGGGTGGGCACGAGCGAGACATAGAAAATATCCCTTTTATTTGCTTTCTGTGTGTTTGTAGGGTTTAATAATATTCATTGGTTTCAGTGTTTGGTTGTTTTTCTTGAATGGAAAAACTTCTGAACAGAGGCCGCGAAGCAATGGGGCATTGTGCGAAGCAATGGGGCATTGTGCGAAGCAATGGGGCATTGTGCGAAGCAATGGGGCATTGTGCGAAGCAATGGGGTGCGAAGCAATGGGGCATTGTGCGAAGCAATGGGGCATTGTGCGAAGCAATGGGGCATTGTGCGAAGCAATGGGGCATTGTGCGAAGCAATGGGCATTGTGCGAAGCAATGGGGCATTGTGCGAAGCAATGGGGCATTGTGCGAAGCAATGGGGCATTGTGCGAAGCAATGGGGCATTGTGCGAAGCAATGGGGCATTGTGCGAAGCAATGGGGCATTGTGCGAAGCAATCTAATCTCTTAAGAACTTAATGAATTGTCGGTAGGTTTGTGTGGAATCAGGGCAAGTTTCCCACAGAACTTTAAATGCTTGACGGCCTGTTGATGTTTTGAGTGTGCGGGTGAGCGTGGGCACGACTGAGACGTAGAAAACATCTACGAAGCGAGAGGGAGTCCCAATCTGCGGTTCCGTCACTCCGCGAGGAGCACGGCCAGAGACGGACGAAGCGAACGTTGTGAATGGGTGCGTGGTCAGTAATGGAATGTTTAAGACCGGTCACTGTTACTGTAGTGACATTTGTAATGTGGTCTGTACCTTGCAAAAAGGTGTTACTATTTTGTATTATGTGAAATGTAAAAAGGGGAAAAATGGTAACGTGTAAGGGATGATGGGGATCACTTAAGGAATTATGAAATGTAGGATTGTCTGTGTGAAAGCAGGGGAAGTTCTTGCAAGAATTGAAAATGTTAGAAACCTTGCTGATGTTGTGTGTGTGTGGGCACGACTGAGACGTAGAAAATATCTACGAAGCGAGAGGGAGTCCCGATCTGCGGTTCCACGTCTCTGCGAGGAGCGTGGCCAGAGACGGACGAAGCGAAAGATGTGAATGGGAGTGTGGCTTCCTTGGACTCCCCTCCAGGTAAGTGTCAGCTTCTTCTGCTCTCTGGGGCTCTTCTGTATCAGCTTGGAACGTTTGAAATGCCTGCATGTTCTTGGAGGCGATTAAGACCTTAGGAGGCTGGCTAACCCTGACCCCCCTCCTCCAACTCCATAGGTCTCTTGTTTCACTAGGTGTAGAACTGTGGTATTAATCTCAAAAGAGGCTTCGAAATCAGCTACATGGGGTTCTGAAATCTGTAAACTGCCGCATTGTTCTGTAAACTGCCGCATTGTTCTGACCCCCCTCCTCCAACTCCATAGGTCTCTTGTTTCACTAGGTGTAGAACTGTGGTATTAATCTCAAAAGAGGCTTTGAAATCAGCTACATGGGGTTCTGAAATCTGTAAAGTGCTGCATTGTTCTGTAAAGTGCTGCATTGTTCTGTAAAGTGCTGCATTGTTCTGTAAGTTCTGCTTGTTCTGTAAAGTGCTGCATGTTCTGACCCCCTCCTGCAACTCCATAGGTCTCTTGTTTCACTAGGTGTAGAAGTGTGGTATTATCTGAAAAGGCTTTGAAATCAGCTACATGGGGTTCTGAAATATGTAAACTTGTGGTGTGTATCTGTAATACACAAAGAATGGATGTTCCTTTGCGTGTGTTGTAGCCTTTTTAATATTCATTGGTTTAGAGTGTTGTGTTTTGTTTGTGGTTTTGTTGTGTTTTATTTTTTTAATTGAGTGGAAAACCTGAAGAGAGGCTGGCTGAGCTCCTTCCATGCACAGGGGCAAAGACACCCCCCCTAACTGGTCAGTGTTGCCACCTCTCCTAAGGGGCTCTGTTTGCATCTGTGCTTGGTGTGGGGATACTCACAGGCAATTTAAGGCCATTTGGATGCTCATGGAGGGTCTCCTCTTGGTGTTTTAGTTGGAGCCGTTAGGTTATTTGTGGTTGCCGGTGGCAGGCACTGTAGTTGGTGGTGGTGGTGGCTGGTGGCAGGCACCATAGTAGTTAGTGGCTCCAACTAACCATAAATGTCCAACTAAAGGATGCCTTTGGGGCCCTGTAGAGGCTCCCCACATCCCTCCATATGCCCCCAAATTCTCCTCTGATACCCCCAGACCCACCGCAGATGTCATCGGAACCCCCTAAAAGGCGTGTTAACGGCCCA
>JAAWVA010000045.1:1034414-1142244 GCA_015227895.2 Colaptes auratus
GGAGCCGAGCCGAAGGGAGCCGAGCCGAAGGGAGCCGAGCCGAAGGGAGCCGAGCCGAAGGGAGCCGAGCCGAAGGGAGCCGAGCCGAAGGGAGCCGAGCCGAAGGGAGCCGAGCCGAAGGGAGCCGAGCCGAAGGGAGCCGAGCCGAAGGGAGCCGAGCCGAAGGGAGCCGAGCCGAAGGGAGCCGAGCCGAAGGGAGCCGAGCCGAAGGGAGCCGAGCCGAAGGGAGCCGAGCCGAAGGGAGCCGAGCCGAAGGGAGCCGAGCCGAAGGGAGCCGAGCCGAAGGGAGCCGAGCCGAAGGGAGCCGAGCCGAAGGGAGCCGAGCCGAAGGGAGCCGAGCCGAAGGGAGCCGAGCCGAAGGGAGCCGAGCCGAAGGGAGCCGAGCCGAAGGGAGCCGAGCCGAAGGGAGCCGAGCCGAAGGGAGCCGAGCCGAAGGGAGCCGAGCCGCTCTTGCTTCCCGGAGTGCGACTCACTCCGAGACTATAAACCCAACTAAAAATCTCTCCTCTTCATACAGGTATTCCGGAATGGTATTAATTGCGAAAGTAAAAAGGCTCTGAAATCACCCCCACCGGCTCTCCTCTGTAAGATGCAAATGATTCTAGAATGGAAAAGCAAATTGCACATAGAGCAAAACAAATTTTCAAAACATACCTGTAAAAGGTGGATCAATTAAAAACTGTGGACCTTCCTTTGTGTGTATCAGGGGGCATTTGTCATCCCTTGTTTCTTCTTTTATTTGTTGTGGGGTTATTCTTTGTTTTTAGTTTGAATGGAAAGCCCTCTGAACAGAGCCTAGCAAAGCTGCTTCCCCATGCACAAGGGCAAGAGAAGCCCCTAACTGGTCTGTTAACATGCCTTTTAAGTGTTTCTGATGGCATCTGAGGTAGGTCTAGGGGCCCCCAAGGAATCTTTTAGTTGGACATTTCGGAGCGCCTGCCGCCACCCAACAACAACTACCCCGGCGCCTCCAACAAAAACACCCACAGAAGACCCTCCATTGGCACCCACACGTGCCTAACTTCCCTTTGGATAGCCCCACACCCATCACAGATGCACACACACCCCCTTAGGAGGTTAGGTGACCAGTTAGGGTGGTGTCTTCTGCCACCCTGCATGGGAAGCACCTTAGCTGGCCTCTGTTCAGAAGGTTCTCCATTCAAATAAACTACCAAACACCAAAACCAATGAGTATTTAAAAACCCTACAGTACAGACAAAGGAAAATCCATTAGTTGTGTATTAAAGATACACACTGTAAGTTTACATATTTCAGAACCTCATTTCAAAGCCTCTTTTCAGACAAATTAATACCATACTTCTACACCTAGTTAAACAGGAGAGCTATGAAGTTGGAGGGGTCAGGATTAGCTGGCCTCTTAGGGATTTTCATCCTCTCCATAACATGCAAGCATTTCAAACAAGCTGATACAGAAGAACCCCAGAGAGCAGAACAGGTTGGCACTTACCTGGAAGGGAGCCCCAGGGAACAGCTGAGCAGCGCCGGGCACCACCAAGGGGAGATGAGCCCCACCGAGCCCAGTCTGAGGTAGCCCAGCTTGACAGAACCACCATCCTTTTAGGGAAAGTAATTTCTCTTGCTTTACTGACTGGTCCTAAGCATACAATTACTGGCCACACACCCATTTACAATTTTTGCTTCATATGTCTCTGGCCGCGCTGTCACAGAGACACAGAACGGGACTCCAACTCACTTTGTTGATTTTTTTCCCTACATCTCAATTGTGCCCACGCTCAGCTGCACACTCCAAACAAACTACGTGTCTAACACTTTAAGTTCTTTGAGGAACTTCCCCTGGTTCCACACAGACAATCCCACAATACCTTATGTTCTTAGGGGATCTCCCTGATCCCATACACTTTAATCCAGTTTCCATTTTGCATAATGCAACTCGGTACCGCCTTTTCACAACACAGAATACATGAAAGAAAATCCATTCTTTGTGTATTACAAAAGCACACTGTATACTTACATATTTCAGAACCCGGTGTAGCTCATTTCAAAGCCTCCTTTCATACAAGTTGATACAGAATAGTGTTTGTGTACATCTACTTGAACAGGAGAGCTATGCAGTTGGATTGGTAGGGTCGGGGGGAGGGTCAGCATGAGCTGGCCTCTTAGGGGTTTAATGACGGGGGCCCAGCTGCCAACATCTCAGGGGAGGGAAATTCTCTTCCTTCCCTGAGAGAACTTGGCTGACTCACCCTAACAACCCAAATAAAAACCTCTGTTTACATTAGCAGTAACTAATGGTATTAATTGCTATATAGGCTTTGCAATCACCCCCACTGGATCTCGTTACATACAAAGACTTCCAGAATGTATAAACAAATTCCAAATAGAGCAACACAAGGGTTAAACACAGACATTTTGTAGTTATGAATTATTTTTAAAAGGCAACCTTCTTCTGTGTGTGTCCAGGGAGTTGTCATTCTTTATTTCTTTGGGCTTTTTTGCTTCATCCAGGATTTTTTTTGTTTCTTAGTTTAATACAAACACAAACCCTTTCCCCCCACACACACAAATCTCACAACAAATATAACTACAGTAACAACAACCAGTCCTAAGCACACAACTATCGGCCACACTCCCATTCACAACTTTTGCTTCATCCGTCTCTGGCCGTGCTCCTGGCAGAGAGACAGAACCACAGATCAGGACTCCTGCTCACTTTGTAGATAATTTTGTATGTCTCAGTCATGACCACACTCAAAACATCAACACGGTTCCTAACATTTCAGGTTATTTTAGGAACTTCCCCTGCTTCCACACTGACCAGCCTACAATTCATTACATTCTTAAGGGAGCCAGTTCAGAGAGCCCCACACCAGTTCACTTCACCGCTTCCCTTCATCCCAGCGAGCCCCACACCTGAGCCGCTAGTAGAGTCTGAGCCACTGCCAGCTCAGGAGAGGAAAAACTTTTCCCTTGCTGAAAGCACTATGCCAACTCACCCTAAAACTAACAATCAAACTAAAAATTATCTCTTTATATGGATAATCAAGAATATCATCAATTGCTATATGAAAATCTTAGCAGTCACCCCCATTGGATCTCTTCCATTACCCAAAATGGTTTCCAGAATGTAAAAACAAATTACAAGTAGAGCAACACACAGTTTGAAAGCAACTATGAAATGCATACTAATTACAAAAACAGGTGACCTTCCTTTACATGTGTCACAGGGGTTGTCATTCTGTACTACTTTGCTTCATTCAGAATTTTTTTGTTTCTTAGTTTTAATACAGATACAAACCCTTTTCCCTCCCCCCCCCCCCGAAACTCAACATATACAATGACAATAGGAATGACCGGTCCTAGGCGCACCGTTATTGGCCACACTCCCATTCACAACTTTCACTTCGTCCATCTCTGGCTGCGCTCCTTGCAGAGACGTGGAACCACAGTTTGGGACTCCCGCTCAGTTCGTAGTTATTTTCTACATCTGTCGTGCCCACGCTCACCTGCGCACTCAAAACACCAGCAAGGTTTCTAACATTTTAGGTTCTTTTAGGAATTTCCCATTTCCACATAAACAATCATACAAGACCTTATCTTCCTAAGGTATCCCCCCATCCTATACACTTTTCCCCTTTCTCCACTTTATGTAATACAATATAGCATGCCACCACACCCTAAGACTAAAAATCCAATTTAAAATCTCTCCTCTCTATATAAGATAGACAGGAATGTCGTTAATTGCTATGTAAAAAGGCTTTGAAATCACCCCCACTGGACTACTTCTATTAGATGCAAAGGCTTCTAGAATGTAGAAGCAAATTGTAAAGAGAGCAAAACAGATTCTGAAAACATACCTATAATACATATATCAATTAAAACCAGGGGACCTTCCTTTGTGTGTATCAGGGGGCATTTGTCATCCCTTATTTCTTCTTCTATTTGTTGTGGGATTATTCATCCTTTGGGGTTTTTTGTTTGTAATTTGAATGGAAAGCCATCTGAACAGAGCCTAGCAGAGCTGCTTCCTCATGCACAAGGGCAAGAAAAGACCCTAACTGGTCTGTTAACACACTTCTTAAGGGGTTCTGATGGCTTCTAAGGTGGGTCCGGGGTTATGAAAAGTGAATTTGGGGAGCCTCTGGAGGACCCCAAAAGGACCTTTTAGTTGGATATTTAGGTTTACATGGAGCCACCCGCCACCACCGACAGCTACGGCGCCTGCCGCCACCCGCCACCACCGACAGCTACGGCGCCTGCCGCCACCCACTACTACTAGCCTTGACCATCCAACTAAAATACCCACAGGAGACCCTCCATTGGCACCCACATGCCCCTAAATTCCCTTTCGATAGCACCACACCCATCAGAGATGCAAACAGAGCCCCTTAGGAGGAGTGGCAACATGACCTGTTAGGGGGGTGTCTCTTGCCACTGTGCATGGGAAGCAGCTCAGATGGCCTCTGTTCAGAAGGTTTACCATTCAAATAAGAAAAGACAAACACCTAAACCAACGAGTATTAGAAAACCCTACAAAGCACACAAAGGAAAATCCATTTGTTGTGTATTATAGATACACTGTGTAAGTTTACATATTTCAGAACCCCATGTAGCTCATTTCAAAGCCTCTTTTCAGACAAATTAATACCAAACTTCTACACCTGGTTAAACAGGAGAGCTATGGAGTTGGAGGAGGGGGATCAGGGTTAGCCAGCCTCTCAGGGGTTTTAATCCACTCCAAGAACATGCAGGCATTTAAACGTTCCAAACTGATACAGAGGAACCCCAGAGAGCAGAAGAGGCTGGCACTTACCTGGAGGGGAGTCCAAGGAAGCCAAAAAAAAGCTGAGCAAAGAGCCAGCAGAGCCGGGCACCACTGAGGGGAGCTGAGCCTAGTCTGAAGTAGCCCGGCTTGACAGAGACACCATCCTTTCAGGAAAAGTCAATTCTTTCGCTTTGCCGACATACATACAATTAGCCGAGCCCGAGCCGAGCCGGGAGCCGAGCCGACGGGAGCCGAGCCGACGGGAGCCGAGCCGACGGGAGCCGAGCCGACGGGAGCCGAGCCCGACGAGGAGCCGAGCCGACGAGGAGCCGAGCCGACGACGAGCCGAGCCGACGAGCCGAGCCCGCCGAGCCGACGGGAGCCGAGCCGACCGAGCCGACGACGACCCTGAGCCGAGCCGACGGGAGCCGAGCCCTCTCGCTTCCCTGAGAGCGCTCATGCCACTCACCCTAAGACAAGAAAATCCAACTGAAAAATCTCTCCTCTTTATATCGGTAGTCAATAATGGTATTAATAGCTATGTAAAAAGGCTTTGAAGTCACCCCCACTGGACCTCCTCCATTAGATGCAAAGGCTTCTGGAATGCAAAAACAAATTCTAAAGTTGAGCAAAACAGATTTTGAAAATGTATCTAGAAATGGTGTATCAATTCAGTAGAAACAGGGGACCTGCCTTTGTGTGTATCAAGGGGCATTTGTGATTTTTTTATTTGTTGTGATCTGCTTTTTTTTAGTTTGAATTGAAAGCCCTCTGAACAGAGCCTAGCAAAACTGCTTTGCATTGCATAAGGTCAAGAGAAGCCCCTAACTGGTCTGTTAACATGCCTTCTGATGGCATCCGAGGTGGGTTTGGGGGTATCAAAGGAGAATTTGGGGCCATATGGAAGGAGGTGGGGAGCCTCTAGAAGGCAAAAACAATCTTTTACTTGGACAATTAGGGTTGCCAGCCACCAGCCACCACCGCTACGGCCCGCCGCCAGCCAGCCACCAGCCACCACCGCTACGGCGCCCGCCGCCAGCCAGCCACCCCTAACCATCCCACTAAAATACCAACAGGAGACCCTCCGTTGGCACCCACATGCTCCTAAATTCCCTTTCTATAGGCCCACAGCCATCACAGATGCAAACAGAGCCCCTTAGGAGGGCTGGCAACATTGACCAGTTAGGGGGCATCTCTTGCCACTGCGCAGGGGAAGTGGCTCAGCCAGCCTCTGTTCAGAAGGTTTTCCATTCAAATAAAACCAAACATCCAAACCAAAGGAATATTTAAAAACCCTGCAACATGCACAAAAAAAAAATCCATTCTTTGTGTATTACAGATACACAGTGTAAGTTCACATATTTCAGAACCCCATCTAGCTCATTTCAAAGCCTCTTTCCAGACAAATTAATACTACACTTCTACACTTAAACAAAAGAGCTATGGAGTTGGAGGAGGAGATTCAGGGTTAGCTGGCCTCTTAAGGGTTTCAATCCCCTCCAAGCACATGTAGGCATTTCAAACATTCCAAGCTGATACAGAAGAACCCTGGAGAGCAGCAGAGGCTGGCACTTACCTGGAGGGGAGCCCAAGGAAGCCAGAAAAAAGATGAGCAAAAAAGCCAACCTCAGCAGAGCCGGGCACCACTGAGGGGAGGTGAGCCGCACTGAGCCCGGTCCAAAGTAGCCCGGCGTGATGGAGCCACCATCCTTTTAGGGACAGGAAATTCTCTCGCTTTGCTGACAGGTCCTAAAGATACAATTGCTAGCCACACTCCCATTTACTATTAAAATACTAACAATGCCTGTAATACTGTAAGTTAAACAGTGCCTGTAATAACCATAGAACAAACAACGCTTATAACATCCTTGGAACCCACATTATCCCCCTTCTTGAATACCTTCTCCTTTCTTTGGGTGTTTTTGCTTGGTCTGAGATTTTTTTTCTGTCTCTCAGTTTTTAATACAAATGGAAACAACCTCTGAGCAGAGCCCAGCAGAGCTGCTCCCTGTGCATAGGGACAGGAGACCCCCCCTCAAAACAGTCAGTGTTGCAAACCCTCTTATGGGGGTCTGTTGGCATTTGTGGTGGGTGTGGGGGTGCCAAAGGGAAATTTCAGTGCATGTGGGTGCAAATGGAGGGTCTCCTGGGGGTATTTTGGTTGGATGGTTATGGGATGCTGTTGCTGGATCCAACTAATCTTAAATATCCAACTACAAGGTCCTTTGGGACCCTCCAGAGGCTCGCAGCATCCCTCTATGTGTCCCAAAATTCCCCTACAATAACCCCACACGTCCCATAGATGCCAACAGACCTCCTAAAGAAAGGCGGCAAAATGGACCAGTTGGGGGGGGACGGGGGGGACGCATCTTGTGCCCCTCTGCATGGGGAGCAGCTCAGCCAGCCTATATTCAGAGTTTTCCGTTCAAGTACAAAACAACAAAACGCCACCTGAAAGGTCCCTACAACACACACAAAGGCAAATCCACTCTTTGCCTATTATAGACACACACTGTACAATTTCAGAACCACATGTACCTCATCTGAAAGCCTCTTTTCATACAAAATACCACCAATCTTCTACACCTAGCTAAACGCATGAGCTATGGAGTTGGATTCAGATGTTCAGAGGGGGAGAATCAGGGTTAGCTGACCTCTTACAGGTTTTATTCCCCTCCCAAAACATTCAGGCATTTCAGACATTCAGAGCTGCTACAGAACCACCCCAGAAAGCAACAGAGCCTGGCACTAACCTGGTGGGCAGCTGAGCTGCCAAGGGAGCCCGTGGAAACTGGAAAAAGAAGAGCAAAGAGGTGACCTCAGAGGAACCAGGTGGCACCGAGCCCAGTCTGAAGTAGACCAGCTGCTGTCCTTTCAGGGGAAGGAAGTCCTCTTGCTGCACTGGCTGGTCCTAAATACACAATTAGTGCCCATGCTCCCATTCACAACATTCACTTCGTCCATCTCTGGCCGTGGAACCAGATATTAGGACTCCCTCTTGCTTAATAGATTTTTTTTTTTCCCCTCCATCTCAATCGTGCACACTCAGCCGCACACTCTAAACAAGCAAGGTTTCTAACATTAAGTTCCTTTGGGAACTATCCCTGGTTCCCCACAGACAAGGCCTACAATACCTGAAGTTGTTAGAGGATCCCACTGACCCCATACGCTTAAAATACAAATAACGCCTGTAATACTTCAAGTTAAACAGTACCTGTAATAAAAGAACAGTACAAGAAACAATGCTTATAATACCTTTGGAACCCCCTTGTTCCAACCCAAGAGCTCTTTTAACTCAGACAGCAATTTGCCTCTCCCGTGTAGGGGGTCCCGTCACAGCTTATGCATTGGCCCTTTCCCTTTAAAGCATACGCTTCTCTGCCTGGTGGCCCTTGTCTGTTCCTGCACTGACCTGAGAGAGTTAAAGGAGCTCTGCCCAAGAAGCCTCGGACCGGGCACCCAGAGAGATCCTGTTCCTCAGCAGGTCACATTCCTCAGCAGGTCCCACAGCCAGAGAGGGGTCCTGCTGCAGCAGCCAGAAAATGATCTATGGAAAAAGACAAACTCCACACCTCAAATACATTATGGATTTTTATATGCTTTATTACAGTGCTGAACAGAGGTGGGATCTCTCCTCGAGCCCTTTGTGCCAAACAATTTCACAAACTCCATTTGTTTCTAGAATACAGGAAATGGGATTGTTTTAGTGCCAGAAATCTGTTGCCTTATTTCCTGTGGGTTACTGCATATGTTTTTCACCTTGTTTTTGTCAGCCACATAGCTATCCATTGTGGTTATTTTGCTCCTTGGACACTTACAGTTGAAAATTCCTGTTGTTTACAAAAGGTTAATCTTCTCCCATGTTCATTCTTATTTTATACAAAAAGGTTAATTTTTCCCATATCAGGCTCAGCCAACCTCTGTTGAGAGGGATTTCCATTCAGATAGAAAACAACTAATCAACATCAATACATTTTGACAAGTCATACAACACAAAGGAAGAGCCACTCTTTGCATATTATAGATGCAGTCTGTACATTGATATATTTGAGAACCCCATGTACCCTATTTCAAAGCCTCCTTACATACAAATTAATACTGTTGCAGTAGAGATGTTTTAATTACCTTGCACAATGCTTTCTGGACCAGAAGTAAGCAGGCAAAGATGTTTATTACATTATACAGCAAAGTTACACAGTCTGTCAGAAGGCACACGTGTCACATCTCAATTGGTCATTTTCTACTGGCATACATGTAATTGAGGCATACGATATGTCAAAACAGAGTATTTTAACACATCCAACCAAATTCTGCCCAGTTATTCTCCTTCAGTTCCAAAGTGTTTACATTACATAAAAGCATAAAAATGCAATCACAAAAAAGGTAACACCTTGGGCCAATATCCATGTGACTCACAAACCAGCAGCACCTGAGAGAAAAAGGGAACTGCAGAACACTGCACAACTGCTAGATGACATCAAGCTTTATTTGCCCTCCTTCATTGAAAAACCACCTTGTTACTTCATGTGATAGGGTACCTCTTTATCCCTGCTTGGCGATTTCACTAAGCTGTACTCATGAGATCACACTCCCAGAGTCACAGACAAAACAGCTTTCTCTAACTCAAGTAAAGGCAAATCTTCCCTAGAGTCTTCCAAAGCTATCTGAAAACCTCTTCCCACATCTCCCCCTGTCTGTTGTTCCATCAGTACACACTTTTGATGGACCTTTCTAAAATTCTTTGCATACGTAGAAGCAAGTTAAAACTAACTCTATAGCAAAAGCTACAGCTCCATAAACATAGCATGTCTAACAGACTGATGTAACCCATACAAGACAATGCTCAGGTTGAACCAATTAGCACATTCTAACAGAGCTGGCATATATATGGTTACAGATAACAAAACTTCCAGCTACGTCTCAGTAATAAGTACACATTCCTTTCCACTTATCTTACAAGCTCAGAACACAAACAGAACAGCTGCTTCTTTCAAAGTTTCATCCTACTTACTCACTTCAAATAACTTTTTTGTTACCTGCCTAATCTCTCAAAGAAGAGCTTAGATCTTTCTAGTTCAAATTTTCACACTTCACTCTTCTAACCAACAAAGATGACTTGATTAGGCCTGAACACGTCGTACACAGGGATCCACACACAATGATCTACAAACACCGCAAACCCTATCCTCACCACTGTCTTTTACAATATGCTTTAAAGGTATGTTACATCTTTACTTGTCTAAGATGCTCAAAAACCATAAATTGTGTTATGTTAGCAAGATTCTCCTTGAACCATAAAGATGAAGCTGGCCAGGCTTCACCA
Source organism: Colaptes auratus (assembly GCA_015227895.2). Lineage (NCBI taxonomy): Eukaryota > Metazoa > Chordata > Aves > Piciformes > Picidae > Colaptes > Colaptes auratus. The sequence continues at coordinate 1,044,482 of JAAWVA010000045.1, forward strand.
AAAGTCTCTGCAGCACTGAAAGAACTATGTTCAAATTAAATGATCAAATCAATGTCTAAGAAGAAAGAAAACCAAGTTAGAGCTCTTTCAAAATGCCACGGCACACAAGAAAAAAGGGGGTTTGAACCAAAAGAAAAAGTTAACATTTGAACTCATAGAAAAATCAAAGTTTGAACTCATTACTAAATGCTTCTACCTTACTATAATTACTCAATACTTAATACTTATAAATACTAAATACTTACTATTCATTCTGCTTACTGGTAAAACTTAACTACTGACAACACGAAATCAAACCAAATCTCTGAAACACATCACAAGCAGAAATAAAGAACTTAGCATTGTTGCTTCAAATCAGAACACAACTTTTGTAGACTGGAGAGGTTATCAGAACAAGGAGGAGGAGGGAGAAATGGAGGGCAGGCCGTGGCTTACTAGCAAACACACTATAGGTACGGGGGAGGGGGGAGAAGGCCACCGAATTCACAGCAGCTGCTGTGAATCCCTTCCAGGCAGCCTCCAGGTCAAATGCAGAATTCCTTGAAGGCACCGTGAGTTCCATGGGAGGTGATAGCAGCAATTTTGAGCTTCATTGATGTATTTGAGCCTGAAACTCGAGGTGCTTGTAGTTGATGCCATTGTTTCTTCTCCACTCCCTATCGCTGGATGTTAGGGCATACAACTTACAGTAGCAGTTCCTCAAGTACACAAAAGTATCTGGCAATCAGTGGTTCTTACAGGCTTCTAGGACAGTTATCTTCTCCCAAGTCATGCTTTTTTTGCCAAAAATGTCCCTCCTGTCCACAATTAAAACACACTGAAGAACTTTTAAGGGGGGGGGGGGGCAGCAGCAGGGGGGGCAGTGGGCTGGTGTTGCTATTGGCCAGGCGCTGGTGCCTGCAACTCCAAGGGCGCAGGCAAGCTTAGCCACGGTGCAGGAGCGGGGTTGGGGGGTGTAGATGTGAAAGAAGAGCTTTGGTCTGGTGAAGTGGTACTGATTACTATCGTAACAGCTTTATCATGCTCTGCTAATTGATCTAAAGAATCTTTAATTAGTCCCCATGGTGTAAGGGAAGACCTAACAATTCTGTTTACTTTTGCTGCTGCCCTGCCCAATGCCACCCCAGCCCCTCCCATGTGTTTTCATCGGACATTGGTGTTTGTTTCCCCCTCCCCCCCCCCCCCCCGCCCCAAGAGGTAAGTAATGACTCCCAGTATCGAGTTCTCTTCTTTTGTTATTTGATTACCCATTAGGTGCTCATCAAAAGGAGGCACCAACCCCCAGCTTCCCCAATCGCTTACCTCTGTCCGGGGTGACCATTTGTTGTAATATAGATGTTCTAATTACCTCGAGCAATGCTTTCTGGACCAGATGTAAGCAGGCAAAGATGTTTATTATACAGTAGTTATATAGCCTATCAGCAGGCATATGTGGCACATCTCAGTTGGTCATTTTCTACTGGCATACATGTAATTAAGGCATACAATAGGTCAAAATAACACAGTATTTTAACACATCCAACCAAATTCTGCCCAGTTTCTCTCCTTCAGTTCCAAACTGTTCACATAACTCTGAGTTAAGGACAAAACACAGCTTTCTCTAATTCGAGCAAAGGCAAATCTTCCCTATAGTCTTCCAAAGCTATCCCCAAACTTCTTCCCGCATAATACCATTCTTGTACATCCAGTTAATCAGGAGAACTATTGAGTTGGATGGGTAGGGTCAGAGCCTGCTGGCCTCCTAGGGGTTGTAATCCCCTCCAAGAACCTTCAGGCATTTCAAAGGCACTAACCCGGCATGGAGCCAAGCCACCAAAGGGAGCCCACAGAAAGCAGTAAAAGCAGAGCAAAGAGCTGACATCAGCAGAGCCAGGAGGCGTCAAGGGCAGCTGAGCCTTGCCGAGCCCAGGTGGAAGTAGCCGGGCCGGATCGAGCCGCTGTCCTTTCAGGGGAAGGAAATCCTGTCTTCGCTGAGAGTACAAAGCCAACTGACCCTAAGACTAAAAATTCAACTAAAAATCTCTCCTGTTTATCCAGATCACAGTATCACAGTATCGCCAAGGTTGAAAGAGACCTTAAAGGTCGAGTCAAATCTGTCACCACAGATCTCATCACTAGACCACGGCACCAAGTGCCACGTCCAGTCCCCTCTTGAACACCTCCAGGGACAGTGACTCCACCACCAGATATTGAAGAAAAATTGATATGGGAAAAGTCTTTGAAATCACCTCCACTGTATCTCTATCAATTAAAAACAGTGGACCTTCCTTTTTGTCTGTCATGGGGGGGGGGGGGGGGGCAGTGTCCTTCCTTGTTTCTTTGGGGGTTTTTCTTTTTGTTTCTTCATTTTCAATACAAATGGAAAAGCCTTCAAAGAGGGCCCAGCTCGGCTGCTCCCCACACACAGGGGCAAGAGAAGCCCCTAACTGGTCAGTGTTGCCACCCCTCTTAGGGGGATCGGTTGGCACCTAAGGTGCACCTGAGGGTATCAAAGGGGAAATTGGGGGCACACAGAGAGATCAGGAGGGCCTCTGGAGAGAGAGTCTCCCAAAGGATCTTTTAGTTGGATATTTAGGGTTATTTGGACACACCACCAAAGGCCGCTACTGCAAAGCTTTCCCCCCCGCCCCACCCACAACTAACCTTAACCACCCAACTAAAATACCCACAGGAGACCCTCCATTGGCCCCCACATGCCTCTATATGCCCCTAAATTCCCCTTGCCTGCCCATTCCAATTAAAAACCTACAAATAAAGCCAGTGGTGTTTCCTTTGTGTGTCTTGTGGGTTTTTTTTTTAATTCCTAAGAGTAATTTCAAAGCCTTTTTGCATCCACATTACTACTGTTCTGCAATCTCTCAATGAAGAGCACAGCTTTTCCTCTGCTGGAATACCTCACACTAATACTTACATGTTTTTCCATGGGTTTTCATCCCCTCTGAGAACATTCAGGGCCTTCAAGCAGCTTTTTTGGGAGGCCTCCCTCACCCCTCACTCACCTGCTCCTCTGCTGCATCATCGCCCACCCCCATGTGTTATCACAGAAGGAAAGACACAGCTGCTTTTCATCAGCCTGACCCAGGGATGCCCTTCTTGGTAGGATTTGCACCTTCAGCACAGGACTGAGTTTCTGCTGTGCTTCTCTTCTCCATGAGAGCTGCTGCGCAGGTCTGCATCTTCCAGCGTGTTACACCTGCTATGATATTTACTACCCCAAAAATCACCTTGCACTTGGTGCATTTCCTGATGGCAATCAACCAACCTCTTCCATCTGTTGCTATCGTTGCTTTGTTTCACCTTTGAGCCTGTGTCAGTGCAACTCCTTCTGAGGGCACCGCAAACAGGGAGAGACAAGGTTTCCTTTTCTCCAGTGGTTCCAGGAAGAGTCCTGGCACTCTTAGGCAGGCACCAATAGTGTGACAGCTGTGAGGTGACGTCAGCCTGGCACCGGGCATTCTGAGCTGATGAGGAACCCCAGGGAACACCTGCAGAGAAATCTTGGTTCCTCTGTTGGCACAGGCCTTAGAGACAAAGCTGTCTTTGATCTCGGCACCAGCTGCAGCTCTCAGCAGTGCCCGGCTGCAGAGCCAAGGCCTGCACCTTCATCCTGATCCAGGTGGAGAGAGCACTGCCAGGAACACAGTTTCTCTGCTCTGGTTCCAGCATCCCCAGGTGCCGAGCGCAGCCTCGCCCTTAGCCTGTTGGAGAGGAACACAGCCCCTGTCAGAACCTCCTGGGGTCAGGGGACAAACAAGAGAGTGTTCCACAATGGAAACAAGGGAAGCCTCTCTGCCAGCGCCATTATACCCATCAGAGGCTTTCTGCTTACCTACCTGCTCTGTTGGAGTCCACACCAGCAGAAATTTCAGTTCCTCAGGAAAAGCATGGACTGAACAGTTGCCTTTTCAGCCTTTCCCTCCTGACTCACAGAGATCAAACCCTACCTGGAGCCCACACAAGCCAAGTAGGAGGAGAGCCCCTGCTAGGCTGCAGGACAAGGCTGTACTATCGCGGCAGCCACGGCCCTTGTGCGGACCGTGCCGCTGCTGCGCATCTCGCTTGCTTGGTCAGTGAAGTGGAAAGCAAAGTGTCAATCTGTGAAGAGTAAAGCAAAAAGCAAAGAACAGATCTCAGTTAGTCACATGGTAAAGCTGTGAGGAGGTTTGCATGCATCCAATAAAAATACTACAAAATCATTTGTTTCTCCTTCAGCATTCATTTAACTGGCAGAGCTGTGACCTGATGACATCCCAAAACACACAGTCAGCATACAGTGGTACTTGGAGCACCAAGAAGAGAGCTTGGGATACTGGGATGACACAGGGGCCCCACTGGGAGAAGATCTGGAGGTTACTGGGAGCACTGGGAGACTCAGCAAGGCACTAGGAGCACTAGAAAAGGATTTTGGAGTTACTGAAACAGGGAGAACACAGAGGCCATGCTGGGAGCAACTGGGAAAGCAGAAGAGAATACAGAATTCACCAGGTTGGAAAAGACATTCAAGATCACTGAGTCCAACCTATCACCCACCACCATCTAATCAACTCAACCATGGTACTAAGTGCCTCATCCAGTCTTATTTTACACACTTGCAGTGACAGTGACTCCATCACCTCCCAGGGCAGTCCTTTCCTCATAAGTGTAACACAACTGCAGACTTACTTGTGGTCTTGTTCCCCAAAGCACAACGTATAGGCCGCTCCTGACATAGACATACACACACAACATGTAAAGAACAGCAAGAGTCCTGCAGGCAAGACTCCTAACAGGAGTGGAGAAAACACTGGGTGCACCAGAAAGGACAAACAGATAAAGGGCCAGTTCTGTCATCGCTTACAGGTCCACACTTCAGTCCTTATTGCATGCACTAGGAGCCCAGAGTGCCAAGCATCCCTGGGTACAGTTGAGCCAACCGACTGCATTGCTCTTTCAGTAGATCTCACTTTCAGCCTGATCCAAAAGTCAAGGGACTATTTAGGCTGGATGTTAGGAAAAAGTTCTATACAAAGAGAGTGATTGCCCGTTGGAATGGGCTGCCCGGGGAGGTGGTGGAGTCACCATCATTGGAGGTGTTCAGGAGGAGACTTGATGGGGTGCTTGGTGCCATGGTTTAGTTGTTTAGGTGGGTTGGATTGGTTGATAGGTTGGACGCGATGATCTTGAAGGTCTCTTCCAACCTGGTTTATTCTATTCTATTTAGCATGTCAAGTAGAGGAGGACGTAAAAAACGACCACCTCATGCCCTTTGCTACAGCTTTAAGTGTCATTATTTGCACAGCCTGGCTGGGTTTAATAAAACTGCAAGTTCACATTTCAAAATCTCCTCTGACCTGCAACACCTGCATGGTAAGAAACAGCAAAGAAACCATGTGGCTTCTGAGACACTGGTTTAGAGCTATGCTCTCTAAACCCACGTACTCTACTGCTTTTAAAAGGGAGGTTTGCGTCACTGCACTATGACTGCAAACCCTAGTGCTTGTTTAGCTTGGGCTTGTAAGGGTGAAACACCTGCACCCTCCAGCTGTCACAGGTAAGACAATGCTTGTGTCTAACTTAAATTCATTCTCAACCACAAATGGATTGATGTAGTTTATATCAATGTCTCCATAAAACAATTCAGCAATAACCCAAGCATACTATTTACACATCTTCCTGACTTACCCATTGACACACTCAGCACATACTCTTACTCCTCCTGATTCTTTCAGGCCGCTGCAGACCGACACCCCCCACCCCGCCTCCCGGCGGCCCCCGGCGGCTGCCGCTTCTCGCTGCCCCCGACACCCCGTCCACCCACCGGACCACAACGCCTCAGGACCAGCAGCCCGCCGCCAGGTCCAAGGCAAAGTTCTGCAAGTGCTACGGAAGAACCTCAGAGAGCAGCAGAGAGCCCCACGGAGCCCGGCGGCGGCGCCCACACACCTCCCCCCCTCCCCCCCCAACCCCAAAACAGTCCTAACCGAAACCGCAACCACCTACAGCCACCGTTCGCCCACCAACCCCCTACGCACCGTGGATCTACACGGTCCCGGCACCGTGAGCCGGACAACAACTCCAAGAACTAGCCCCCAAACAGAGCCAAGATACAGAGCTCCAAGAACCTTAGCCCCCACAAACAGAGCCAAGACACAGAACTCCGAGAACCACCCTCCCCACCCCCCAAAACAGAACCAAGACAGAGAGCTCCAAGAACCACCCCCCTCCCCACAAAGCCAAGACAGAGTCTTGCAACAGCTATAGAAAAACCCCACAGAAGAGCAGAGGCTGGGACTGACCCAAGACAGAACAGAGAAGCTCAGAGCTCCAACATCCACGACACTGCCCCGAGCCGTTTTAAAGCATCCGGCGCCATGTTGGTGAGGGCGGTGCCAGCTTGGTGAGGGCGGTGCCAGCTTGGGGAAGGCGGCGCCAGCGTGGGGGGGGCGGTGCCACCCTGGGGAGGGCGGTGCCTGCTTGGGGAGGGCGGTGCCAGCTCGTGAGGGCGGTGCCAGCTCGGGGAAGGCGGTGCCAGCTCGGGGAGGGCGATGCCAGCTAGGGAGGGCGGCAGCAGCTCGGGAGGGCGATGCCAGCTCGGGAGGGCAGTGCCACCTTGGGCAAGGTGGCGACGTTTTGGGGAGCGCCGCCGGCATCTGGGGTAGGAAGGTCGCCGTGGTGCGGAGGGCGGAGCTGTCTTGGTGCTCCCCGACCCGTTTCCGTGTCTCCAGCCCGCCTTTGTCACCTCCCACTCACAGCTTTCCATGGGTTTCATTCCCCCCCGAGTGTGGAGCAGCTGAGGAGCCCTGGGGAACACCTGCACAGAAATGTGCCTCCAAAAGCTGTCAGACAAATGTCCGTTCCCCTAGTGGCAGCTCTGGCTTCAGAACCAAAGCCGCCTGTGCTCATTCTGTTCAGCTGAGCAGCAGCCGCAGCTATCAGCATCACCAAACTACACAGTAATGGCCTCCTCCCAGTGCCCTCACAGTCCCAACAGTTTCCTACCACCAAAGGACTGGGAGAGAACTGGAAACGACTGGGAAGAAACTGGGAGTGATTGGGAGGGCACCAGGTGGAATATGGGAGGGAAGGAGGAGGAAACTGTCAGAGACTGAAAGAAAACTGGGAGGAAACTGGTAGAGACTAAGAGGCGATGGAGAGTCAGGTGGGAGGCACTGGAAAGAACTATGAGAGAGCTCTGAGGGAATTGGGAGGGACTGGGATACCACTGGGACCCTCATAAGTCCATGGGACCGGATGGGATCCATCCCAGGGCAGAGAGCTCTGACAGATGAGCTCCAAGCCACTGTCCAACAGTTGCCACCAGTCCTGCATGACCGCAGAGGTCCCAGGGGCCTGGAAGCTGCCAGTGTGATGCCATTCACAAGAAGGGCTGGAGGGAAGAACCTGGGAACTCCAGGCCTGTAAGCCTGACCTCAGTGCCAGGCAAGACTATGGAGCAGATCCTACTGGGGGCAACCACAGCAAACCTGCAGGACGGGCAAGGGCTTAGGCCTAGCCAGAAAAGCTTTGGGAGGGGCAGGTCCTGCCTCACCAACCTGATCTCCTTCTATGCCCAGGTGACTGCCTGGTAGGGGTGGGGCAGGCTGTGGATGTAGTCTGCCAGGACCTCAGCAAGGCCTTTGACACTGTCTGCCACAACAAACTCCTGGCCAAGCTGACAGCCCACATCCTGGACAGGAGCACTCTGATCTGGGTTAGGAACTGGCTGGAGGCTGAGCCCAGACAGAGGTGGTGAATGGTGGCACATGCACCTGGCAGCCAGGCACCAGTGGTGTCCCCAGGGATCAGTGCTGGGCCCCAGCCTGTTCAATATCTTTATTGATGATCTGGATGAGGTGATGAAGTCCATCAGCAATAAGTTGGCAGATGACACCAAGCTGGGGACAAAAGTTGATCTGTGAGAAGGTAAGAGAGCTCTGCAGAGGGCCCTGGCCAGGCTGGGCAGATGGGCAGAGTTTAGACAGCTGTGGTGGTTTAGGCTGGGTGGTGGCCCGGATGCCACTGCACAGACCACACCTGGGAGGTCCCAAGGGGTGGGCCCAGCCCAGGGGGTGGTAACAGGAAACAGGTATTCCATTTCCCATAATGCCCTGCTCCCCTATAAAACATCCACGCGGGGTCTTCACTTCCTCTTTCGTCGCCTGCTGCTGCCTAGGTAAAATGGTGTGAGCTGCCTCCCTTGGGCCTGCCTAGGCCCAAGGCTGGGTGGAGGGGGGGAGAAAGAGCCCGGGGCGGGGGGGTGGGGGTTGGGTGTATCCCTAGGTGACGGGATCTCTCTCTCTCTCTTTGTCATGGTGCTTGTGGTTCTCTGTAAAACTTTATCGTTGTTCCTTTTTGGTTTTCTATTTAAACTTTCCATTACTTTTACAATCCCTTTGTCTGAGTCGTTATTGTTCTCCCAGACCACGACAATAGCATACAGGGACTCCCTGGTTGGTGCAGCAGGAATTATTTATTGGCACAGAACAACCAGTTTATATAGGGAAAACCCAGCAGGCTAAGCACTTCCCCAACACTCCTGCCCTCATTCCCCTTAGATTCCTGCCCCAAATCCCCTGACACTTCTACACCCCTGCTTCTCCTGAAGCTCTCTCCATTGTTCTCTTCATCCCATCTCAGGTTGAGGTTCTCCAGCCTGGGGCAAGCCTCCTCCTGTCTGGCACTGCAGGCTGCTCCTGCACTCAGCTCTTCTGTCCCCTCATACCACTCGGCCCTTGTCAGCAGCCTCTGGTTGTTCTCTCTTGTCCTGAAACTGAAAGGGGACGGGGAGAGGATGGGGGGGGACGGGACTGGGAGAGGATTGGGAGAGACTGGGAGGGGATTGAGAGTGGGCTGTGGGGTGCTGGGAGTCCGGGGTGGGTCCGGACCTCTCTGCCTCCTGTCCCAGCAGAGCCTTCTCCAGCAGGTCCCTGGCAGGGCCGGGTGCCAGCCCCCGGGCCGAGAATGCCCCCCCGAGAGCAGGGCCAGGCTGCCCCCCCCCGCCCCGAACTGTTGATTGGTTCCTCCCAGGGTCCGGGGTGGGGGCAGGGCCCTCGCCCTGTCCCCTCATCCGGGCACTGCCCCGGGGAGAGGGGAGGGGTCAGCACCCACACCCCCCTGTGTCGGTCTGGAGAGGGAAAGAGACTCAGTTCTTTTGAATATTCCCGTGTTGTGAAATGAGAGGCACAAACGAGGCCAAAATATCAACAGCTAGACTATTTATTACATAAATAAAGTGGATGGCTCAGAAGGAGAGAGAGAGAAGAGGAAAGGAATTATATTACCACACTCCTCACCTCCCCCAAGACAGTTTGAGTCTCTGGAGGGAAGGTGCTGCAGGAGATGTTGGGTGTGTAGAGAAACGGTGCTGAGGCTTTGGCTGTAGAAGAGATGTGGTCCTCTGGGCAGCCTCTGCAGCTCCATGAGTTGCAGACAACGGAACTAAGGACACAAAGCGAGGGTTCGGTCTGCCTCTTCCAGGCTCCATGGCCTCTTTTCTTTGGAGCAGCATTGTCCCGGGCTTTTCCTTCTCTCGTGCTGTCCTTCTCAGTGACATTGTCCTTCTCCTGTGTTTTCCTTCATCTGTGTTTTTAGTTCTCGTTTTTTCTTCTGCTGAGCCAGTAGTTGCTCAAGACTTTTATACAGTTTTGTAGTCCTTAGCTATGTGTCCAAGTATTGTCCCTCAGGAATTCCGGGGCCAGGAAATCATCCTTAGGTAAGTATCCAGGTATCGTTCCCCAGGTAATCTTTCTGTGTATTCCTGTGTGTTTGGGCAGGGGTCTGGATGGAGGGAGGGGGGGCTCCGCCTCCTTCTTCTCCATCTACCTGCCCACGCACTCATTACGCCTCAGGAAACAGGTGGTGAATCCATTGTCTCACCATCCTCCCTTTCCAAGGTACTTGATGGGTGAAGATTATCTTGTCTTATGAATATTCCAGAAGGTGGCCTCGGTCCATTGCTGTGAGGCCAGCTGTGGTCCGGTGAGCAATGTTACCTTTGCACCTTCCAAGAGTCGTTCCAGTGGCTCTGCCCAACACACATCAGCTGTTGTCTGGGCAAGCAGCAAGTGATTTTATCTTTGTTGAGTCACAGCAGGAGAGACAAGCTTTTAGTCTCTCACACACCCCCAGACCTCCTTACCCCCCCAAGACCCCTCCCCTCCCCAAACCTCCTCATGACCCTCCCCTCCCAGAGCTCCTCAGTCCCCTCTCAAGACCCCTCCCCCCCTCAAAGAACCCCCAGCCCCCCCCAAAGTCCCCCACCCCCTCTCCCAACCCCTACAGGACACAGCCTGCTGCACTCCCCCACCCCCCCTCCAGTCTCCCCCAGCCCCCCTCAAACCCCTCTGATCACTCCACCCCCAGCCTGCCGGCAACTCATAGCTGTACAGACTGTGCCAGGTCGAACACTGTGACCCCACCCACCGCCAGCCTGCAACCCCCACCTCAATTCACCTAGGACCCCCCCAAATGAGCCCAGGACCTGCCCCAATTAATGCAACACCTCCTGAATTAACCTGAGAGGGGCCAAAAGCCTGAGACCCCTCCTCTAATTAGCATGAGACCCCTCCCTGTTAACATAGGATCCCCCCTCCCCAATGAATCCAGGCCCCCCACCAGAGTAACCTAGGAACCCCCCCCAGTTAACCCGGGGGGTGGTCCCAGAAGGTGTCTGGAGGGGTCCCGGGGGGGGTCTAGGAGAATCCTGGGGGATCGGGGTGGGGCACTTGGGGTCTGGGGTGTCCAATGGGGGCTCTTGAGGGTCCCAGGGGCTCACAGGGGTCTGGGTACCACTCTAGGGGTGGGGGGGGTCCCAGGAATGTGGGGAGAGCTCTCAGGGGTGGTTGTAGGGGCCTGGGTAACTCTCTAAGGCTATTGGGGGGCTTCTGGGAGTCTGGAGGGGTCGCAGGGGATCCCAGGTTAGGAACTGGCTGGAGGGCCGGGCCCAGAGAGTGGTGGTGAATGGTGCTACAGCCAGCTGGCGGCCAGTCACTAGTGGCGTGCCCCAGGGATCAGTGCTGGGCCCCATCCTCTTTAATATCTTCATTGATGATCTGGATGAGGGGATTGAGACAGTCATCAGCAAATTTGCAGATGACACCAAGCTGGGAGCAGATGTTGATCAGTTAGAGGCCAGAAGGGCTCTGCAGAGGGACCTCGACCGACTGGACAGATGGGCAGCGTCCAGTATGATGGCATTCAACAAGTCAAAGTGCTGGGTGCTGCACTTTGGCCACAACAACCCCATGCAGAGCTACAGACTGGGGTCGGAGTGGCTGGAGAGCTGCCAAACAGAGAGGGACCTGGGGGTGCTGATTGACAGCCACCTAAAAATGAGCCAGCAGTGTGCCCAGGTGGCCAAGAAGGCCAATGGCATCCTGGCCTGCATTAGGAATAGTGTGGCCAGCAGGAGCAGGGAGGTCATTGTGCCCCTGTACTCTGCTTTGGTTAGGCCACATCTTGAGTCCTGTGTCCAGTTCTGGGCCCCTCAGTTTAGGAAGGACATCGAGACACTTGAAGGTGTCCGGAGAAGGGTAACAAGGCTGGTGAGAGGCCTTGAGCACAAGCCCTGTGAGGAGAGGCTGAGTGAGCTGGGGTGGTTTAGCCTGGAGAAGAGGAGGCTCAGGGGCGACTTCGTTGCTCTCTACAACTACCTGAAGGGAGGTTGTAGACAGGAGAGGGTTGGCCTCTTCTCTCTAGCAACCAGCACCAGAACAAGGGGACACAATCTCAAGCTGTTCCAGGGGAAGTTTAGGCTGGAGGTGAGGAGAAAGTTCTTCACTGAGAGAGTCATTTGCCATTGGAATGTGCTGCCCGGGGAGGTGGTGGAGTCACCGTCCCTGGAAGTGTTCAAGAGGGGATTGGATGTGGTGCTTGGTGCCATGGTCTAGTCATGAGGTCTGTGGTGACAGGTTGGACTCGATCTTTGAGATCTCTTCCAAACTTGGCAATACAGTGACACTGTGAAGTGAGCCTACCAGGGGTCAGGCTCTGCTTGACCTGCTGTTCTCCAACAGAGAAGGGATGGTGGGAGATGTGACAGTGGGAGGCTGTCTAGGGTGCAGTGAACACAAGATAGTGAAGTTTTCAATATGCATGGATATAGGGAGGAGCACTAACAGAACCCTCACCTTGGGCTGCTGGAGGGCAAACTTCAACCTGTTTAAGAAATTTCTTGGCAAAGTTCCCTGGATAGCAGCCCTCAAGAACAGAGGGGTCCAGGATGGTTGGAGCTACTTCAAACAGGATCTTTTGAAGGCACAGGAGCAGGCAGTTCCCATGTGCCTAAAGATGAGCCAGTGGCGAAGGCAACTGGCCTGGATGAGCAAGCAGCTCCTGGAGGAATTAAGGGAAAAAAAGAGGCTGTATCACCTTTGGAAGGAGGGGAAGGCTTCTCATGATATGTTGAAGGATGTTGGATTATGTAGGAAAAGAATTAGAGAGGCAAAGGCCCAGTTAGAACTTAAGCTGTACACCTCTGTGAAAGATAACAAAAAGCATTTTTACAAATATATTAATGCTAAAAAGAGGGGCAAGAAGAACCTCCACTCCTGGAGGGGAACACTGTGACTGAAGATGAGGAAAAGGATGAGGTCCTGAACACCTTCTTTGCCTCAATTTTTAACAGCAAGGCAGGAGGAGTTCAGGATGAGTGGCCTCCTGAGCTGGGTGATGGGGTCAGGGAGCAGTGTAATGCCCCAGAAATCCATGAGGAATTAGTTTGGGACATGCTGAGCCACTTGGACATTCACAAGTCCATGGGACTGGATGGGATCCATCCTAGGGTGCTGAGAGAGCTGGCAGATGAGGTGGCCAAGCCGCTCTCCATCATTTTCATCCTGGCTCACTGGTGAGGTCCCAGGTGACTGGAAACTGGCCAATATGATCCCCATCCACCAGAAGGGTCAGATGGAGGAACCTGGAAACTCCAGGCCTCCAGTCAGCCTGACCTCAGTGCCAGGGAAAATTATGGAGCAGATTATCTTGGCGACAGTAACTGCACACCTGAAGGACGGCCAAGGGCTCAGGTGTGACCAAGATGGATTTAGGAAGGGCAGGTCCTGCCTCACCAGCCTGATCTCCTTCTATGATCAGGTGACCAGCCTGGTGGATGTGTGGAGTCCTGTGGAGGTAGTCTACGTGGACTTCAGCAAGGCCTTTGACACTGTCCCCCACAGCAAACTCCTGGCCAAGCTGGCAGCCCATGGCTTGGATGGGAGCACACTGCATTGGGTTAGGAACTGGCTGGAGGGCTGAGCCCAGAGAGTGGTGGTGAATGGTGCCACATCCAGCTGGCGGCCTGTCACTAGTGGTGTGCCCCAAGGATCAGTGCTGGGCCCCATGCTCTTTAACATCTTTATTGATGATCTAGATGAGGGCACTGAGTCCATCATCAGTACATTTGCAGATGACACCAAGCTGGGGGCAGGAGTTGATCTGCTAGAGGGTAGAGGGGCTTTGCAGAGGGGGCTAGACAGATGGGCGGAGTCCAACGGTATGAGATTTAACACATCCAAGTGCCTGGCTACAGCAACCCCATACAGTGCTACAGGCTGGGGTCTGAGTGGCTGGAGAGTGGCCAGGCAGAGAGGGACCTGGGGGTACTGGTCGATGGTAGGCTGAACATGAGCCTGCAGTGTGCCCAGGCAGCCAAGAGGGCCAATGGCATCCTGACCTGCATCAGGAACAGTATGGCCAGCAGGATCAAGGAGGTGATTCTCCCCCTGTTACGCTGCACTGGTTAGGCCACACCTTGAGTCCTGTGTCCAGCTCTGGGCCCCTCAGTTTAGGAAGGATGTTGACTTGCTGGAACGTGTCCAGAGAAGGGCAACAAAGTTGGTGAGGGGTTTGGAAGACAAGCCCTATCAGGAGAGGCTGAGGGAGCTGGGGTTGCTTAGCCTGAAGAAGAGAAGACTCAGGGGTTACCTTCTTGCTCTCTACAACTACCTGAAGGGAGGTTGTAGCCAGGCAGAGGTTGGTCTCTTCTCCCAGGCAAACAGCACCAGAACAAGACACACAGTCTCAGGCTGTGCCAGGGGAGGTTTAGGCTAGATGTTAGGAAGAAGTTCTACACAGACAGAGTGATTGCCCATTGGAATGGGCTGCCCAGGGAGGTGGTGGATTCACCATCATTGGAGGTGTTCAGGAGGAGACTTGATGGGGTGCTTGGTGCCATGGTTTAGTTTAGGTGGGTTGGATTAGTTGATAGGTTGGACGCGATGATCTTGAAGGTCTCTTCCAACCTGGTCTGGTCCCATTCCATTCCATTCCATTCCATTCCATTCCATTCCATTCCATTCCATTCCATTCCATTCCATTCCATTCCATTCCATTCTGCCAGCTCTCTCAGCACCCTAGGATGGATCCCCTCTGGTCCCATGGACTGGTGGGGATACAAGCAGCTGAGGAGATCTCTAACTACTTCCTGGAACACAGGGGAACTATACTGCTCCCTGGCTCCATCTGCCAGCTCTGCAGGCCAGCTGTCCGGAAGGCATTCTGTCTCATAGTTTCATAGTTTCAGTTAGGGTTGGAAGGGACCACAAGGATCATCTAGTTCCAACCCCCCTGCCATGGGCAGGGACACTCTACCCTAGATCAGGCTGGACAGAGCCTCGTCTAGCCTGGTCTTAAACACCTCAAGGGACGGGGCCTCAACCACCTCCCTGGACAACCCATTCCAGGCCTTCACCACCCTCATGGTGAAGAACTTCCTCCTCATGTCCAGCCTGAATCTCCCCACCTCCAGCTTCATCCCATTCCCCCTAGTCCTATCACTCCCTGATAGTCTGAAAAGTCCCTCCCCAGCCTTCTTGTAGGCCCCCTTCAGATACTGGAAGGCCACAATGAGGTCACCTCGGAGCCTTCTCTTCTCCAGACTGAACAGCCCCAACTCCTTCAGTCTGTCCTCATAGGAGAGGTGCTCCAGCCCTCTGATCATCCTTGTGGCCCTTCTCTGGACACGCTCCAGCACCTCCAGATCCCTCTTGTAATAGGGGCTCCAGAACTGGAGGCAGTACTCCAGGTGGGGTCTCACCAGAGCTGAGCAGAGGGGGAGAATCACCTCCCTTGACCTGCTGGCCACACTCCTCCTGATGCAGCCCAGGATCTGATTGGCTTTCCGGGCTGCAAGTGCACATTGAGAGCTCCTGTTGAGCTTCTCGTCCACCAGCACCCCCAAGTCTCTCTCCTCTGGGCTGCTCCCCAGCCAGTCACTGCCCAGCCTGGATTTGTGCCTGGGATTGCCTCGACCCAGATGCAGGACCCTGCCCTTGGTCTTGTTGAAGCTCATGAGGTTGGCCTGTGCCCACCTCTCCAGCCTGTCAAGGTCCCTCTGGATGGCATCCCTTCCCTCCAGCGTGTCTGCTGCACCACACAGCTTGGTGTCATCAGCAAACTTGCTGAGGGTGCACTCAATGCCACTGTCCATGTCACCCACAAAGACGTTGAACAAGACTGGTCCCAGGACTGATCCCTGAGGGACTCCGCTTGTCACTGGCCTCCACTGGGACACGGACCCCTTGACAGCCACTCTTTGGGTGCAGCCATCAAGCCAGTTCTTTATCCATCTGGTGGTCCATCCATCAAACCCGTGTGTCACCAGCTTGGAGACCAGGATGTGGTGTGGGACAGTGTCAAAGGCTTTGCTCAGGTCCAGGTAAATGACATCAGTTGCTCGCCCCTCATCTATTAATGCTGTCACTTGTTCATAGAAGGCCACCAGGTTTGTCAGGCAGGATTTGCCCTTGGCAAAGCCATGCTGACTGCTCCCAATCACCTCTTCACTACTCTTCTGAGTCAGTAGTGCCTCCAGGAGGATCTGCTCCATGATCTTTCCGGGCACAGAGGTGAGACTGACCGGCCTGTAGTTCCCTGGTTCCTCCTTCTTACCCTTTTTGAAAATGGGAGCAATATTTGCCCTTTTCCAATCTGTGGGGACTTCCCCAGTCTGCCATGACTTTTGGAATGGAATAGAGAGGGGCTTAGCAACCTCATCTGCCAGTTCTTTCAGCACCCGTGGGTGTATCCCGTCGGGTCCTATGGACTTGAACACTTTCAGGTCCTGCTATTAAAATTTGAGGCAAAGAAAGTGTTAAGTGCCTCTGCCTTTTCCTCATCTTTTGTTACTACATTCCCCTCCATGTCCACCAAGGAGTGGAGGTTGTCCTTCCCCCTCCTGTCACTATTAATATATTTATAGAAGGGTTTTTTGTTGTCCTTCACAGCAGAGACCAGTCTAAGCTCTAAATGGGCCTCCCCAATTTTCTTCCTACGAGACCTAGCAACATCCTTAAACAGGACTTAAACAGAACAGATCAGAACTTGGAACACAGAGGAACAAACTGGAATCTTATACGTGTGAAACAATCAGCAATGCTGCCTCAGGTGGCGAGATTGACCAACTCAGATTCACCACAGAGCTAACCAACAGGTAAACAAGCTACAAATCTTAGAAATAACCAGGTAAATTAGCATGTTACTCACAAACTGCCAAGCTGCTAAATACCAAAACCTTTGCTGAATGAAGCAATGTTCTGAGTTCATAGTTGTAGTCCAAAGGGCAGAAATAATCCAAAGGTAGTAGCCAAAATTAGAAGAAGTGAGAGACAGGGAGACGCTGCTGTGGTGAAGATCTAAATGCTTGTCACTGCCTTGAATCCCACTAACAAATGAGAGCCACAAAGACAAAAGAGAGAGAAAGGAGAAAGAACTAAGAACAGTGAACATGTGGGCTCTTGAAATCTTCCCCTATATATTCCCTTTTTGCAAACTGAACAGCCCAATGGCACATTAGCCATTCAAATCCTGTCAATCAGTTAAAAATGTTGTCTGGCAGGCAGAGCTGCACACGCCTTCTCAAATAGCCTCTGACATGTGTAGTTGCCTCTCTGAAATGTGAGGCTCAGGGTCCAGCTTCCAATCCCTCCAGGCAGCCTTAACAGAGCCTGTCTATTGGCTCCTCAATCTCAAACCAAACCCTGCAACAGAGAGGGAGGAGAAAGGGCAGTGGCTCAAATCGATTTAGCTGGTTTGTTAATGCCTCTTCCAGGACAGACCTCTGATCCAAATCAGGTATTTCTGAGCCTAACTCATCAGCTCCACCATGTAGGAGGAGAATGAAGGATCTCCTGATGCCCCCATCTTGCTGTACAGATCTTTCACCAACCAGACACTACCAGCAGGTCCCAGCTGACAGTGGCAGATTGCCTTCTTGGCTGAATTGAGCTGCATTGAAAGCAGCATCATCTCTCTGAACAAGTCAGATCTTCTATGTCTTGTTCTCTGGGATGTGCTCTGTGCTGTATGATACTTTGGGCCTTGGGCAGACTTTTAAAAGCCATTTTGTTATAGAAGTCTGTTATAAGAGCTCCAAATCTTGTCAAATTGACAGGCAATTCCCCTTGCAGTTATGTTCCCAGGAACCCCAGTCACAGAGCATTTCCCCACCTAGTGTAATGGTGGCATCTCAATCTTTGTCACTTGTTATGTAGAGATAAAAAGGTGGCATTTCCCAGGACACTGAATTGGCTTGAGCTAGAGAATCAGCTATTTGCCAAGTTCTTTCTTCTTGTACCACTTGATGGCATGCTTGCATCAGCACACTGTGGGTGGAAAGCTGGACAACTCAACAAATCCTGTCCAAAGTTGTTTCAGTTAATTAATTTTGCACCATGAATGTACCTGTTTAATTAGAGGAATCCTGCACTGTAGTATTGACTAGGAACAAGCAGGGCATACAAAATAATTACACTCTGTATTTTGCAACTTTAATCCCAGTTACTGCCTTCCAAAGTAATTTTTCTTTCATGCCCTCAGTAAGTCTCCAACCTTGGTGATAATGTTATACTGTGAAATGGCCTCAGGTTGCACTAGGGGAGGATTAGGTTAGCTATGAAAAGAAACCTCTTGAGTGATAGGGTTCCCAAAGACTGGAACAGGCTCCCCAAAGAGGTGGTTGAATCCCCATCCCTAGAGGGGATATAATATAATGTAATATAATGTAGGCAGGGATGTGGTGCTGAGGGTTCACTCTAGACCTGGTAGAGATGGAGAATAGTTGGACTTGGTGATCTAAAAGGTCCCTTTAACCCAAATCAATTCTATGATTCTGTGATTATATTTTTTTCCCCTCAAGCAAAAGAAGAAAAACCACTAACCCTAACCCTTAAAACCTAACCCTAACAGGCTGCAGGGTGCAAAGTGGAGTGATGGGGCTTGAACAAGCAACAGGGTGTGAAGTGCGGCTCCAAGTGGGGCGTCCAGCTGGGTGTGAACAGGGTTGTGACAGTCTTAGGCTGTGCCTTTAAAAAAAGGCTAGCTGCAGTTTTCGTGCAGGAGAGTAAAGTACAAACAAATCCACAGTTGGGTGTAAAACGGAAAACAAGAGATTATTCTGAATGAATTTCATTGGTCAGATGTGTGGAATGTATTCCTAGCAATATCTCGCATTTCTTCTCATTCCATTCTCTCTGCTGGCATGCATGTCTGTTTTGCTGGAAGACCCTTATCAGCTAACTTTGAAATAAGCAATACTGACTTTTTAATGATGATTTTGAGCTAAATGAAACCTCTCTCTAACATTTCTCCTTTTCTCTTTTCTTCTAATTAACTAAAGAAGAAGGGAGAGGTTAGGGGGGAAAGCGAGGCAGTGTCCTGCTGGACAAGGAGGATTTATGTGCTCTTTTCTCTTTGAAAATACCTGTATAATACTGTAAATACTGTATATTTGTACATATTCGTTGCATTCCATTGTAGAGTGTAGTATTGCTTGTATAGTACAACTTTCATTTGCTTCCCTGACTGGGTTTAGCCAAGTTTTTGTTAATGTGGGTGGGTTAAACCATCACCGGGTGTGAGCAGACAGTGGGGCATGAAGTGAGGCATGAACAGGCTGTAACTTTCACCTGTAGAGAATCCACCTTTGGTTAGAAAATAAAAAGTCCATTCTAGCTGTGAAATAGCCCAAGTGCCTTTATCTCTGTAAAGATGCCAGAGAATTAATGTTCTCTTCCCTGCATTTTGGTGTAGCTGTTGTGCATGAATGGTCATCTAACGAACTTGAAATTATTATTCAAGCATTCAAAAGAACAGTTCATGGAAAATGAGATGCTCTGATGAAGAATACCCTTAGGATAGAGAGGAGACATAAACTGAACAAGCTGCCCAGCTCAGGCTCATCAAGCTGACCCAACCTCATTTGATCCCAGAGGGTTGTTAATCTTGAGGTCAGGAGAGATGTGTCTCATAGCTGGTAACAAAATCCAATGGAAGGTGAAGTGAGGTCTCAAAACCAGGAGTCCAGCACACAGAACCAAAATCATTACTGGCACTGCACAGGAGACAGATCCAGTTCAGTCCTACTGTGGTGGGTTGACCCTGGCTGGGTGCCACGTGTCCACCCAAGATGTTTTATCATTCCTCTCCTCAGCTGGACAGGGGAGGAAAAAATATAAAGAAAGGCTTGTGGGCTGAGATAAGGACAGGAGGAGATGTTGTCTTGCTGGAGCGTGTCCAGAGAAGGGCAACAAAGTTGGTGAGGGGTTTGGAAGACAAGCCCTATCAGGAGAGGCTGAGGGAGCTGGGGTTGCTTAGCCTGGAGGAGAGGAGACTCAGGGGTGACCTTCTTGCTCTCTACAACTACCTGAAGGGAGGTTGTAGCCAGTCAGAGGTTGGTCTCTTCTCCCAGGCAGCCAGTACCAGAACAAGAGGACACAGTCTCAGGCTGCGCCAGGGCAGGTTTAGACTGGATGTTAGGAAGAAGTTCTATACCGAGAGAGTGATTGCCCACTGGAATCGGCTGCCCGTGGAGGTGGTTGAGTCACCTTCATTGGAGGTGTTCAAGAAGAGGCTTGATGGGGTGCTTGGTGCCACGGTTTAGTTTTTCAGTTGTTTAGGTGGGTTGTATTGTATTGTATTGTATTTAGGTGGGTTGGATTGGTTGATAGGTTGGACGCGATGATCTTGAAGGTCTCTTCCAACCTGGTGTATTGTATTGTATTGTATGAAGATCATTCATAAATTACTGTTCCAGGCAAAAGAGGATAGACTTGGGGAAAGCTTCCATCATTTTCTCACAGAAGTCACTCCTATAGCCCCCTGCTACCAAAACCTTGCCTTGCAAAACCTACTTTTGCTAGTTTGAAACTTAAACAACTAGCTGATTTTTTTAATTTACTTTCTCAACTCTTCACTCTCTGCCATTATTCATCTCCACTTTGCTTCCCTGTCCTCTTTCACAAATTCCTTTCCTTGGTAAAAAAAGGCTAGAGGAGGGCGGAACAGATAGAAATAATTTCATCTTTTTTAGCCTATTCAGTTCTTCCATGGTTTTCAAACAGTTTCAATGAGGCTTCTCAAGCACCAGACTACCCACCAAAGGTTTCTGCTGAAGTTCAAGCTCGATGTCAGCTTCACACAAAATTTCTCTTGGATTTTTTGCCTCTTTCTCTATAAATCCTCTTTGAACAATCTAATTAATTCTCCTGGTCTTTCATACCCTTTATATAAAAAGTCTAGTTTGATCCCATCTAAGTAAACAAGTTTCTTAAAATTTTCAGGCACTCCCCAAGATATCCTCAAAGTCATTTGGATCCATAGACTGCTAGGGGTTGAATCTAACTTCCCTGTAAAGCAGGAACACTTAGGGCAGGTCACGCAGGAACACATCCAGGTGGAATTGGAATGTCTCTAGAGAAGGACACTCCACAACCTCTCTGGGCAGCCTGCTGCAGGGCTCTGTCACACTCACAGTGGAAAAATCTTTCTCACGCTGAGATGGAATTTCCTGTGACCGAGTTGACTTCCACTGCCCCTCATCCTATCACTGTTTCTGTGTCTAACATGCTGCTCCTACACTTTCATTCTTGTTGCCTCCTTCCAGGTCTTTGGCTTTTTTTGTTGTGAATTCCCTCTGGCTTCCTCAACCTTTCTGGGTAATAAAATGAAAACCATGGGCCACAGGGGTGTTTTCCAGCATCACAAAGGAAAAACCTGCCCTGCTCCTGCCATGCTGTTCAGATACAGTTTCAAAATTACCCAGCCATTTTTGTTGCTGCTTCTTACCATGTCAAATTGAAGTTTACTATGTGAGGATAGCAAAAATTTGCCTTTTTTTTTTTTTTCACTAAATGTAAACTCTCTGCAGGTGGAAGTTACAGCAGCTGGAATTCACCCAAAGAGTCTTGGACATTTGCAGTATATGCTCAGTTCTGTTCTAGTTTTGTCTGTTTCCTCCACCGATCATAGAAGACACCTAAGTATTTTAGTCCAAGTATATGTTTTAAATAGCAAAAGTTAACAGTTGACAATTTCCCTGTTTTACCTTTTCCTAGGATAAACCTATTTTGGCTATCATTTCCCCCTTACACCTTTAATCAATGCATGTCTCATTCATCCATTGGAACTGAAGCAGTGTGGTACCTGCAGCATCAACATCAGGAAAAGTCCCTCTCTGTCCTAGTTTGGGTACTTCCTTCTCTTCATTTTCCTTTCCTTACTTATGCTGTTTCATGACTCTTCTCTACTTCTCTTTTGGAAACCTGCTACCTCTGGCTTCATCCATGGCAAAAGGTGGAAAGAGAATTCATTAGCTCAGTTGGTTAAAATTTGATTCTTCTTCATTACAGAGGGGAAAAACCCATTTGTTTTGTTCATAAAGGTAGCGCTGGGTTAAAAATAGACCCTCAGCCTGAGAGGGGTTCATCTGGCTATAACTGCGCACCTGCAGGATGGCCAAGGGCTCAGGCCCAGCCAACATGGATTTAGGAAGGGCAGGTCCTGCCTCTCCAACCTGATCTCCTTCTATGATCAGGTGACCCACCTGGTGGGTGTGGGGAGGCCTGTGGATGTGGTCTACCTGGACTTCAGCAAGGCCTTTGACACCGTCCCGCACAGAAAACTGCTGGCTAAGCTGTCAGCTCGTGGCTTGGACAGAAAACACTCTGCGCTGGGTTAGGAACTGGCTGGAGGCTGAGCCCAGAGAGTGGTGGTGAATGGTGCCACCTCCAGCTGGAGGCCAGTCACCAGTGGCATCCCCCAGGGATCAGTGCTGGGCCTCTTCAATGTCTTCATTGACGATCTGGACGAGGGGATTGAGACAGTCATCAGCAAATTTGCAGATGACACCAAGTTAGGAGCAGATGTTGGTCAGTTAGAGGCCAGAAGGGCTCTGCAGAGGGACCTCGACCGACTGGACAGATGGCTGGAGTCCAATGGGATGGCATTCAACAAGTCCAAGTGCCAGGTGCTGCACTTTGGCCACAACAACCCCATGCAGAGCTACAGACTGGGGTCGGAGTGGCTGGAGAGCTGCCAAACAGAGAGGGACCTGGGGGTGCTGATTGACAGCCACCTAAAAATGAGCCAGCAGTGTGCCCAGGTGGCCAAGAAGGCCAATGGCATCCTGGCCTGCATTAGGAATAGTGTGGCCAGCAGGAGCAGGGAGGTCATTGTGCCCCTGTACTCTGCTTTGGTTAGGCCACACCTTGAGTCCTGTGTCCAGTTCTGGGCCCCTCAGTTTAGGAAGGACATCGAGACACTTGAAGGTGTCCGGAGAAGGGTAACAAGGCTGGTGAGAGGCCTTGAGCACAAGCCCTGTGAGGAGAGGCTGAGTGAGCTGGGGTGGTTTAGCCTGGAGAAGAGGAGGCTCAGGGGCGACTTCGTTGCTCTCTACAACTACCTGAAGGGAGGTTGTAGACAGGAGAGGGTTGGCCTCTTCTCTCTAGCAACCAGCACCAGAACAAGGGGACACAATCTCAAGCTGTTCCAGGGGAAGTTTAGGCTGGAGGTGAGGAGAAAGTTCTTCACTGAGAGAGTCATTTGCCATTGGAATGTGCTGCCCGGGGAGGTGGTGGAGTCACCGTCCCTGGAAGTGTTCAAGAGGGGATTGGACGTGGCACTTGGTGCCATGGTCTAGTCATGGGGTCTGTGGTGACAGGTTGGACTCAATGATCTTGGAGGTCTCTTCCAACCTTAGTGATACTGTGATACTACTGTGATACTCTGGCTATGGTCCTCTGAATCAGTGCTTGTTGTCTAATCTCCCTGTGGTCAAGGGAGAAAGGTGGGCAATTCTAGACCTAAAAGAAGTATCTAAAATAGGTCATGCAGGACCCCTGTTATAGCTAGTATTAATGTCTGGAATTAGGTGAGATTGTCTCATCTCAACTGTCTCAAACTGTTTTATAGAGAGGTTGTATTCTGAAGGAAAATGTTTTCAGTTCAGCAGCATTTCACCAGATATAAATTAATTCTCGCTCTTTACTCTCGTCATTGTTTGGATTTCTCTCAGGCTAGACAAGCAGTTTCATTTTGCCTACAGTAAACCTCTATTTGGAGCTCCAGTGCCTTCTAGCACAGTGCTGTAACACTGCCATCGAGAAGGTGTTTCTTTTCCTCCCTGTGCATAAAGTTCACTTCCTTCACCCTTGATCTGAACTTTGTGCAGACCAAATCTAAGTGGTCTCTTTAGATTCACCGTCCATGATACTTGCAAGAATAGTATTTTGAAGCTAAGTTCACTCAAAATGTAACACTCGGAAATACTGATGGAAAATATCTAAAACAGTATGGGGCTCTTGCCTGCAGGAGTGAGTGCCTGTGTCATGCTGGAGCCTTTCAGGCAAGTGCTTCTCCTGCATAATGATGCTTGCTTAAAAGGGCATCAGAATCACTAGAGGAAAGGAAGAAGGTGAACCAAATTCTATCCTGGGAGAGCATGAAGAAGCCCCACTAATTTTATGTTTTTAACAGAGTTTAGCTGAATGTTCCCCAGAGTGACTGAGTAAAATCAGGCTGAATTCACAGTTCTTTAGCTAACAGAGACTAGGAATGAACTGGTACTGGTGGCAGGGAAAAGAAGATACAGACGAACGCAAATTAAGGCAAAAGCCTTCAACTTTGAAGCTGGTCACATTGTGTTTGCCTCTCTGTTACTTGGAGTCTCCTGTAATTAATTTGCTGTCAGAAATTAATTAGTTTGTTGTTGCTAGGCATGAAGGGCATCTACAGGGAGCTACTAAAGTAGCACCTGTGTTCCTGGCAGAAACTTGAGCCAGCAAAAAATACATTTTCCAGCTCAGACATTGAGTTTTTGGGTACCTCTGGGGAAATGGATCTCAAGACAGGTTAAGTAGGGATAAAATAAATTTGCAAAGCACTTGAGAGCTGTGTAAATGCTAATTTTAAATTGCTGCTTGGTCCGTGGCTCAAGTGGCTGCCTACTGTTTTCAGCCTGCCACAGCCCTGTGAGCGAGTGCCTTGTGCCTGCTCTGGGACCAGCTATTCAGCCTCTTGCCTCTGGGTGCTTATTATGCTTTGAGCACTGTGACTGGGAAAGTGGAAATCTTCTGTGCTTTCTCCTCTCCCTCTCCTTCTCCCCATTCCTCTTCACATATTGAATCTGGTAAAGATTATAACATCAGCTTGTGGAGAATCCTGACACCTTCAAATTTGTCTTAATTCACAATAATTTAAAAAAAATCACCAGCTTCCCCCACAATGAGAAAAATTACTCAGAACCATTTAACTGTTTTATTCAGATAGCATCAATATATTATAATGTAAAACACATTATATAATTATAATAGAATGGTAGTTTGCATATTTTATACAGCTAAGCAAAATGAATCAACTCAAAGCAAACTTGATTTTAAGCCTATTTTAAGCATATTTGAAACAATAACATGAAAAAATAATGGAAAACTGAAATTATTCAACTTCATTTACATGGTTTTTGCCATCAGGGTGGTTGTTTGTTTTTTTTTTTTTTAATTGATATATTTCTTCTTCCATTGGTTTTATTCTAGTTTAATTGTCCTTTTTTAAATGTAAATTTTGACTAGTGCTCTCTCTGAACATAAGCTTACTACTGATTGGAGGACACTGCTCTGAAACATTCAGTAATTTTCTTGTAATCTTTTGTCATTGACCATATATGAAAGGTGATTTCAGTCATTTCTGAAGATTTATTTCCATGTACTAAGACTCTGTGATTCTGTTCAGGAATTTTCTAAGCAGATGTGGTGATGAGAGAAATTTTCTTAAAGGCACAGCCTAAAACGATCACAGCAGAAAACTGTATATCTGAGCTATGTGCAAGAAAGCAGTCTTCAGCGACACTAGGACTCATATGGCACCTGGACAGCACACATGCAGCACGTCCATCCCCTGCAGCAAAGCTCTACGGCACACAGCCTGTGCACAGAGAATGTCACCTTTCCTGAAAACTTCTTGGCGTCACTTGCCCACATGAGACATCCACAAAGTAAATCAGATACCTTCCTGTAGGTGCCTAGGACCATTTAATGTAGTCCAGTATGTAAGACATTCAGAAGGTCTGGTGGATGTAGCATAAGACACATAGATCTTCGGCCATCTGGGGAAACAGCTGAGGATACCTGCAGGATGTCTAAAGTGGCACTAGAGCCATATCTGGTGACAGGGCATGTTCTCACCATGAAGAACAGGCTGATGTGTGAATATCCATGTGTGTGTGCCTGTGTATGGGCTTTAAAGACAATCAGGTTTTAATATCTGCCTTGACAACATTCCTGGGCAAAAATAAGGGGTAATATCTAGGGAAAGGAAGACTAAAGGATGTGCATTTAGATGTACTAGAAATTATATGAATTGTTCTTTTTGGATTTGATTCCATGTTTGGGGTTTTTGATTGTTTGGTTTGATTTGGGTTTTTTGTTGTTATGTTGCTGTTTTGGGTTTGGGGTTTTTTTATTTGTTTTACTTTGTTTTTCCTTCAGATGACAAAAATCTCAGCAGGAATAGCCTCTCTTTCTAGTTTCCTAAACTGTAAGACAGCAGAAGATCTCCAATATGGGGATGCTTGAGATACCACCATGATTTGAAGTGAGGCACTCTGGAACACTCTAAACACAGGTCTCATTTGGCCTGGCTTCAAACTGAGACCTGGGTCAAAACCCGCTGTCTTTGTGCTTTCTACTGCTTCTGGCGCTGATGGTTCATATGGTGCCAGACTGAAGCTGGGTTAAAGCCTTGTGCTGCTCATTACCTCCACGATGTGACTCACTTGAAATTCTAAGTGCATTGTGGGTTCTCTTAATGTATGTTACTGTTTCCACTGATGCAAGAGCCTTGGATATCTGTTGCAGTGGCATATGTAGGGCATTACCCAAGTCTGCTGCCAGTAAGTGTCTGAGGAAACTGGCATTAGGATGGCTTACTGTGAAAGGCAGTGAAGTCTCACAGCAATTTGTTATTGGAAGAGTTCACTACTGAGTCAAGGTAGTAACAGCTTTAAGTGGTGATATCATCAAACAGAAATTTGGTTCTGGAAATTTGGCAACCAAAACTTCAAATATTAAATTCATTTTAATTTACAGATTGGATGTCATGGTGACAGTAGACCTCGTGTTGTCTCTGTTTTAAAGTTATATTGCATATTATTATGTAAATGCTACATGCAGTAATTTGTAGAAAGTGACTTCCCTTGCATGGATGGAGTGGTTTTAACAAATTCCTTCTGAGGAATGTGTAGTGCTCTCCCTTTCTGCCTGATTTCCCAGCAACTTTCTAAGAGCACTGTTTGAGACTCTCTGGCAGGTTATCCAGCAGCTGGAGAACCATTAATGGTTTGGATTTAAGCTGGCCATTTAAGCAATTGCAGATATGCGGCAGAGAAACTGCCACCCTCGTAGAGCCATGGAAGCTCTAGGCTCAGAGTTTCTGACTTTGGTCTGCTTTAGTTTGTAGTTCATTCAGGTAATCATACAATTTGAGGTCTTCTGAAGTTCTGAGTATTTGGAATCAAAGAACCCACAGAACAGATACTCAGAGGACACATTAAGTGACCAAATGCTGAGAGAGATTCTCTATCCAGTTAGAAGGATAAATTTACCATTCCAGTTTATCACTCCTATATTTCAGCAGTTTATCAGTGTCTGGTATTATCTGTATTTCGCTGGTCTTTTCTTCTAACTGGTCCTTCTGAAATGAAGCTGCAACCAGGACGTTCCCACCCTGTGTGTGCATAGCACAGAGAGTTTTTGCTATTTTTTCTCAACATGAAATGACTTCTTACAGTAGGCTGGGTGTACCTGTGTCCTTTGCAGGTCTTGCTACTTGAACAAAGCAGTTTTGAATGTTGTGACAAATACTCTGTTACGTCTTTAAGCTTTATCAGCAGTACCTCTTCCATGCTGTTAAAAACTGATTGCTTGGGATTGCAATGTAGTCAATGCTTTGGGGTTTTTGTGTGTGTATGTGTGTGTGTGTGTTGGCTGGTTGGTTTGGGGTTTTGTTTGGTAGGTGTGTGTGGGGATATTTGGTTGGTTTTTTTTGCTTTAAGAGCTAAGCTTGAAACTACTGGAAAATGCAATGCAAATGTTTGGTAATTTGTGGGGAAAAAAAAAAACAAACAAACAAAAAACCGAGAAAGGCTGTACTTTTGCTGAGTTACTGTATGGTTTTAAACTGTTATTTAACATCTCTGCCAAGACCTGTATGTTAGAGATCAACTATAATTCCCAAGGGAAAGCTAATTTCCCAAGGTTGTCAGAAACGTTTATGAAGTGAGATGAACAAAGACCACTGTTTTCCGCAGAGTGAGTGTTAAATCCATACATTTCAAACTTGTTGTGTGCTTGTATTGACATTCTGTTTCACATTATAAGGAGGACGAAGAACATTTCTTTTGGAAAATTGACTCCAAGGACTTTAATTTTTGTGGAAGCAAAAACATTGCTAGGGTAGCATCCCATACTGGCTGAAGGGTAGAAGTAATGTTACATGAGTCATTCAAGATGAATTGCCGTGGGTTTAGATAGGAGTTCTTGGCTGTTATTGTTAAGAAACTGTACTTGCATCTGTCATGCCTTGAAAGTAATTGCTTACCCTATGTAGCCATTAATGCTAATTACACCAAAGGAGCTAACGTGACAGGCTGTTTGTCATCCTTGAAGGTACGAAGGGAAAAGCTTAATACCTTGGCTGGTAGCACTTTTTGAAGTGCTTGACAAAACCACCAATTCCTGACTTGTCTTCACAGTTCTGCAGCTCCCTTATATAGCAACTTTATTTCTTGGCCTGACCTTTGGTGGATGAAGCCTGTCTGAATGTCAGGTAATGAACTGTGGATGGAGCGTTTTCAGTGAAAGCCTGTGTTGTACAACTCCTTTATTATATTTGGCTGTCAGTGAATTTTGGGTTGTTTTGTTCTCTTCTCACTTTTATAGACACAGTGGCTCTCGAGTGCTGTAGGATCCAGAGTCTGTGATCCTGTTCCAAAACTGAAATAAAATTCCACAGAGGATTAGACATATTGCACAATTTTCCTGTTTTCAGTGAGACTTTTATCTAGAAAAATAGCTTGTGATCTGCTTGGAGCAGGTTGGAGTTGTTCCTTGGAATGGAATAGCAGTTCCTTTGTCTCCTTCCTCTTCCAGACGAACTTGCTAAGTGTATATATGCAGATATTTGCACGTAGGGTTCAAAGTCATTCACTATGTGTCTTAGCAGGATTGAGCTGGAGATTTATATTGCACAGCACATGGGAATATGTATTGCCCTGCCCTCTAAGGGCTGGGTGCTCTTCATGTAACTCAAATGGGTGACATTTCTGAATGTAAGGTTCTAATACAAATATGCCAGACAAAGGAGAGAGATTTAAGAACATAATATTAGTGCTGTCAGTGTGAATAATATATGTGACTCTACAAAGTAATGCTAGGAAAGAATCAGTATATAAAAAAAGCTAAGGTAGCCCATAAAAATGAATGCAATCCAAGTTAACTGACTTCTCCAGTTCTCTAAATATCACAGAGATTCAGATTCTTAATAAGGAGATTAAAGGCCTTGTGGAAAATAAGCATGGCTCTAAAGCCTGGATGCCCTCCTCCTTGGCAACTGATGTGAGTATTGATAGTCAAGTTTCAAAGCCCTCTGGTGACAGAGTATGTGACTCTGCTCAGATCATTTGAAACACATGATGGGGGAAAAAAGAATATGTGGCTGAAGAGTAAGTTTCCACAGCAATACTATTCGCATCTGCAGAAACATGGTTACTTTTGATGTTTATTCAGAGGCATATGTATGTATATACATATTTTTATATAACAGCCCCTCCCCACTCCCCCTTCCCCCCCATCCTAAAGTGCTTCTTTATAAAAATAGCTTGAAATGACTAGCACAGTTTTGACCTCTTGAACAACCAGCATAGGGTGATTCAGCTAGAGAAAACTCAGGCAGATAATTTGATCTAAACCTAAGACCACAAACTGCTTGCATTAGCGTGTGGTACCATCACTACCAAAGCAATTGAGTGAGGGCAGTGAATCCATTACAGTCTGAAACAGTTCCCTTCTGCAACTGCACAAAGAAAAAGCAGTTGGTTATTAAATTGGTTATTGGCTTTGGTGCATGTGTAAAACATTTTATCTTCCCCCTAACAACTTAGAGCAGCTGACTCTGTTGTGTGGTAAGCATAATTCTGTACTGCTTGTAGCCATGAGTGCTGTCCAGCTGACTCAGGTGAAATGTAAGGAATGGAAAAAATCAGTGTCATGAAAGATCCTTCACTTGTGTTACATGTCCCTTAAAGCATTATAGCTCTAAAAAGTGCACTTCCTATTCCAAGACTACACAGACTAGAAGAAAAATAAAAATGAAGCAGAACTCAGTCTTGTTCTGCTGACACTTGAAGTGCAACTGAAGCATGCCTTTGGCTAGGAAATGCAGGGGGAAAGCTTCACATTAACTGCCTGAAATAATGCAGAACTTTGTGGCCTTTGAAATGTCCATACCAAAATCAAAGCTGGTATGCTGATGCTGTCTGCAACATGTGATCAGCTGTAAAAATGCTTACCATGAGGTTCACATTGTAGCCTACCAATTCAAAAGCACAAAACTGAAAGATTTGCCAAGGTCTGCTGGTGAGCAGTGTCTCCTAGTGCTGAACGTGGGAAGCTGTTCCAGTGTGGTGGTGAGAGAAAGTTCAGTTCTCCCACACACACAAGGAAACCACGGCTAACTCAGTGGGAGAAGCGAAAATGGACAAGCTATATTTACAAGCAGGATGAGATGCAGTGAATATGTACACAATATACAGTATTTACAATAGATACAGAAATATACAGCAAAAAACATAACACAGGAGACCTTTCCCTCCTCCAGCCAGGAGGGTTCCCCCCAACTGTATCCCACTCTCCCCCTACCTCCCTTTTGTCCCAAAAAGGGATTAGAGAGAGAAAAGGTAATTATGAAGGAGGAAATTCTGTTAGCTCAAAGCGTATGCAAGAATTAGTTTCTTATCTGTTAGCTCAGTTAGTTCAAGGTCAACTCCATCCAGCATAGAGGAAAGGCAGCAGCTGTTCAGAGGGACTGAAAGACTGAACTGACTGAGATTCAAACGGAACTAATGCTAAAAATTTAAAGTTGCATTCTACCAATCTACCAATGACATTCGTTTAGACTTTATCTTTGTTTGCATTTTACACCAAAACATTCAGCCAGAGTGTTCCAGTAACTGTCCCTTTCTTAAAGGCACAGCCTAAAATGGTCACACCCAGCAAGGGTGCTGTGCTGCTGAAAAGGAGATTGCACAGAGAGATGGTACTGGGGGGTTATGTATTAATTTGTCGTGCATCATTGCCTATTGTTTCATGTCACGACATAGTCTATTAAGTTATTTTGGGGTATAGGCTGTGACTGCAGCTGGCACCCTGTGTCACATTGCATCACATCAAGTGGCAGCATAAGGTAAGTGCTTGGTTGGAGCTTTTCTGTTTCAGCAAATTGCACATTTAGGGCCATGCAAGTGAATGAAGAGGGGAAGAAATGAACAGAGCATCTTGTGCCTACAGTGAGGGTAGAAAGCTCAACAGACTTGGAGGGTTTGGATGCCCCTTAGGGCATCTTTGTCACATGCTGCGTTCTCGCCCCATGTCCCTGTGGAGCTCTCAGCTTTGTCACAGTATGACTGCAACTGCCTCTCAGTTTCAAACCTGATTTCCTGGGAGCTTTTTCTTTGGAGAAGAAAAGCCATGTTGTGTTTTGAGCTTTGGAAGCTGATAACATCATCCCTTTCTCTTTCCCACCGGTGGGCAATACAACTCATTTGGATAGGTGCACTGGATTTTGGCAGCCATGTCTGGGGGCTTGAGCTTTATCAGAAGCCTTAGACATAAGGAGACAGGCAGCTAGCCCTCACCCAGATCCTAGTTAGGAAACTGCAAAGGGCTGAACTTGGGCTTGTGCTCCCTGCTGTCAGAGTATTATCCCTGATTTTGTCCAAAGATGGCCTAAAGACTAATATAAGCACAAAGTGGAAAGTAGATCTGGGACTCCACTTCTGTCCCTTTACAGGGCAGGCTTCCTCTTGACTGAGCACTTTGTTATCCCCAAGTTTTGCATTCCTGTCTGCACAGTTGCCTACTTGCAGGGGCTGCATAAGCAAATGTATCTCCTTTTCACTTCTCCTAAGAAATGATATTCAGATTGGTAAGTAACAACTACACTTCCAGTCCTAGTTGACAGAGAAAACTGGAATATTCCTGCAGTCCCTCTGCCCCTTCCTTTGTACCCAGAGGTCTAACCCAATCTTTCTGTTCAGACTGCAGCAAGCCTTTGGGAATACTCCAGATCTTAATGTTTGCCACAGACCAAAACATCTGAGAAACGATGTACCAGGACTGGCATAGCCACTTCTTTGCCATGCATGGTGAGCTCACAAATGCAGCCTCCTGCCTCTTTCCCACTCCACAACCCTGCTGTATCAGACCTGGCTGAAGTGAGAACTGCCAGACTGCTGTCCCGGCTGATGAGTTTCTGTTCATTCAAAACAGCTGCAGGACAGACAGCCCTTGAGCAAGTGGCTTGCTTTATGAATTGTCTGATAAAACGGGCTCTGTGTTTCAGCTGTAATTAAGCACTTCTAGCAAGACTCCACAACTCCTGCACTTTTAAGCATATGTCTCCACATAGGTCTCTGGAGATCAGGCATAAGGTATGTCATTGCCTTTATTATCCACACCATACTTGAAGATGCTTTGCTTGCAGATGATGACATGGATATGCCAGTAGCTCTCCAGATACAAACAAAAGACCTTTTGTTTCCAACTTAGCAGGGACAGCTCAGCCTTGACATTTTCATTCCCCTGTATTCAGGCTATGAATAAATTAGGCTGGAAATCAGTGGCAATGGAGGCCTGTAGCAACCTTCCATAAGAACGATGGAAGTGAGCTAATTACTTTTTAGATGGGCCAGAGGAGGAAAAAGATTGGCTTGTGTGAGTGCCTGTGATGGTTGAGGCTTTCATCACTGTGACCTGTGTGTTTCCTTCTAGTGCTGTGTTTTCTGTTTAGACAACAGATTTCCTTCCGGTCCCCTGTTTTCAAACTATTAGTAACTTATGAGCACTCAGTTACAAGTTTATGTTGTCGGATGCTAACGTCCTCCCGTCCTTAGCTCTCACTTAAGTGTGCTGACGCTTCATATTTATCTCACTCTGCCCTGGATGCCCTTTCCATTTACATCGGTTAAGTCACTTCCAAGAGCTAATGGTCCACTAATGCCATCCTACATTCCCTCTGTGAGTGCCAAAAGACAAACAAGCTTCCAAACCATCCTCACTGAGAAGATCAGAGTAGCTAAGTACAATGTACCATCAAGAGACACAGAAGGTGTCTGCAGATGGGGAAGGATAACCCAAATAAGCAGAGTACCAGTGAAGGCTCATTAAATTGATTGCGACTTTGTGGTGTGATTAAAATCAGTTGGACAAGGGCAATCCATCTGTGCCGATGCAGGCTTTACTATTCCTGTGAATTAATGGCGTGTTAAAGAACATGCAGCATTTTGGGATCCTAAGAACAGGGATGTTTGGTTCAGACCAAAGGGCTATCTAGTCCTGTTCTTTGTCTTTGACAGCAACCAGCAGTGGTTACACAGGACAAGGATAAAGTGAGACCCTGGGCTGGCCCCATGGGGGGAAATATGAGCTGTGTTGTAGAGAATGTGTCCATCTCCGATGAGGAAATATTTCTGGGTGAGTCAAGGAGAGAAACAGCTAAGCAGCAGAAGTAAGCCTTCATTCAAGTTAATGGAAAACATGGATTTCCATAGGGCTTGGATTTCAGAACAAATTTTCACCCTTTGAATTTTTCACAGCAGACATGTCTGTTTCTATTAAATCTCTTAGAATCAAAAGCTACTTCTTTGTATCCCTCTAGGCTCTGCTCTCCTATTAAATCACTAATGCCAGTAGTGCAAGGACTCTAAAGGTCTATAGGCTGCCAGTATATAAAACCTGCCTGCTTTCATTGCGGTCTGAGGTGCCATTCAGTTAGCTGATGAACTGATGCTGTACCCTGAGACAAATGTTGAGATAGTGTCACACATGTATACTTACACCTGAACACGGCAACTGTTCAGGGATGCTTGGGTTTACATGAATGTCCAAGTATGGGGCACTGTATGAACCCTGACTCTCAGAAAGAGCTGGGGAAGCTGGATCTAGGTGGGCCTGGACCATTTCTGTGAGACAGGAGAGAGTGGTGAGACTGTCAGACCATGCCCCAGTCTGCTGCAGCACCTAGTACCAAAACAAGGAGAAACAGTGCTGTAACCTACCGATCTTTACTTGCCTTGTTTTAAGTGTTTTTATTGGGGGTGGCAGATCCAGAAATCCTGCCAGGTGTTCCAAGGCACAACTTGAGACAAAACTGGAAAATAGTCATTCTCCTGCTTTGCTTTGTTTTACCTTGGCAGCTGTGCCAGACCTGTTTCCACTAGAGTCAGTCTGACTGGGAGTGTCTCCTACTACTTCAAGATGCAGACCGTGAGAACTCCCAGTCAGTTCTCTAGCAAAGGTTGAGGTTCTTTGCTTAGTGTAAGCAATTCTATCTTCAATGGCATCATGAACTGCTTCCTATCTCAGTGTTTTGCCTGGATTAACATTTGTAATGAAGTTGGTGGCTGCAGTTTCTTCTGAAATGGCTGCTTATCTACATGACCTAACTCTAGCCCTAGGTCAGAATAAAGCTTTTGGCTTCATTATGCAGTGGCTGAAACCTACATTATAAGGTTAAAACATGCATCAGTCTCTACTCTCTAGAAGAGTGGTGATGGGATGCATTCACAGTGCCTGGGACAGCTTATTTAGGGGATGTTCACATGATGGGCAGTCTGCCCAGTTCTGCCCACACTGTCCTTTTTGCAGACAGTAAAATTGTGAATTACTGATAAGGACAAAAATGAAGGAGCAGATCTGAGAGGGGAGGTATAAGTCAGCTGATGAAAGGATCCTGCATCTCTGCAGCACAACACATGCTGATATGAAAGCAGTAATTCCTGTTAGCATCTCCATGCCCAGTACCTGTAAGGAAGTTCCTTGGAAATGTGAGGAAAAATGTTTTCACTGTGAAGGTGATAGAACGCTGGAGCAGACTGCCCAGGGTGGTTGTGGAGTCTCCTTCTCTGGAGACATTCCAAAGCCACCTGGATGTGTTCCTGTGTGAGCCACCCTGGGTGCTCTGGCAGGGGGCTTGGACTGGATGCTCTGTGGAGGTCCCTTCCCACCCGTAAGATTCTGTGATTCTGTGAAGGTCAATACAACAGCAGGCTGCAATTTTCTTTTTTATACTACAGAACACAAACTTTGCCTTTGACCATGTCTAACTCAAAACCAAAGTTAGTTGCTTATGTGCAAAGCAGTGATTCAGAAGGCAATTACTGGTGTTTTGCTGTTTCCCTAGTTAGAGCAAGGATACTTGGACTTGGGCCTATTAGAGGATAAGTTATTTGCTTTTCCTAGCTGTGAGAAAGGTCTGTGGATGTATTATTTTTTCTTTGGGCATATCAGAACTATTGGTGATTAATGTGGGTCATGCTTTCAGACAATGTCTCTAATAACTTATCTGACAGGTCCTAAAGTATCTTTGTATGTTGAAAGGAAGGAGTGGAGAATGGTTCATGGAAGGCTGTTACACAAGCATTGCTGGGGAAGAGAGCAGGTAATGATCTTCCACACAAAGGCAGTTGCAGAGTTCTCATTATCATCTGCAGTTTTCATTGTGCCTGTCACTAGCATAGACAAGCAACAAGATTGTGCTACCTCATAAACTGGAATAGATAATGCAATAATTTTCTGTTGGCATAGACTGAGAAATTAGTTTTCCACTATTCCTTAAATAGCAAGCTAAAACAATCTAAAGAATAATGAGAAGACTTTCATGTCTTGGTACAAAGGGCCTTTTACCTTGCTTTGTCATCTGTGGTTTCCTTAAATAAATATTAATTGTTAGTACAAGTAATAGGCAACATTGTAGTCCAAATACTTACTTGTTTTTCAGATTGGGACTGCAATGCAACTGCATCATGCACTGAGCAATTTTGAAACCAGAGAATGGTTCTGAATAAAGAGCACCACATTAGCCTCATACATTCAGAATTCAAATCCTAGAATTGCCTAAGTCTACCCTTTGGAGCCTGAGAGAGACATTGAATCACTTGTGTGTGCAGGATGTCACTGACAGTGGCGGGCAAATGAGATGGAGTTCCAAGACTGTAGCCAGAGAGGAAATGCTGTGTGGAAACAGGCGCCTGTGTTTCTGAGGACCAGCCTTCAGGTTCACTTCATGGCAGCTGCCTCTGGTCTGAAGAATTCTAAGGAGCTGGGGTTTATGCTCTGAAGCATAGGGTCTTTTACAGCCATTGGTTAAAACTTATGAAGAGTCTTGGGCCACATTCAGCCCCTAGATAGTCAAATACACAACTCTGACTTCAGTGGAAATTCCTTGCTTCTTCCCCGGGACAGACTTGCAGCTACTATTAAATGGGGCTTCTGATGCTTTAGGCTCTTTTTCCTAGTAGAAGTAGGAGGATCCATGTCTTTAGAGAGAACTCATCGCAGGCATGGCCCAATGACCACTGCCTGCCAAGGTTTATTTCACTCAGTACCAGGGAGCAATCCACCTTCATGGAGCAGGTAGATTTAATTTGCCAGAATAAAGCTTTACAAATTCAGAAGTGAGCAGAAATGAAGAGGCATTTATTATTTATGTCTTTTTATGAAATATTTACGAAGAGCCATAACTTTGCCTGGTATTTTAAGTGTAGTATTTAGAGATTCATTTCTCCTCCTCTTTTGGATTACCAACACAGATGTATTTCACGGGCTTTGAATTAGCTGTCTTGGCTCCATGCTAGCATCAATCACATTTCTCCAGAGAAAGCTTTGGGGTGTGATTCAGCTGGATGTTTATGTCCTTTTGTAGCACAACGTGTTGTGCTGATGAGAGCTAATGAGCCTCTGGATACTGCACATTTCCAGCTGAGCTAGGTCAAGGCTTTCTAAAGATACAATTCCTCACATCTTCCTTTCCCAAACAAACTTGACAATAATACCAAGTTACAGAACCCAATGCAGTAAAGTTTCCAGTTCTTGCAAGCAGTCCTTTTTTTCCACACTATCCATGAACCTGTAATGGCCACAACATGCTTCATTCTGGTAGATACTCAGCTATCCAGATTGAGTTTTCCCATTGAGGTTCCAGTTGCCATGATTAAGTCTCTATGGACCAAAATGGGATCTTAGACACCCAGCTCATATTTAACAACTGTAAACTGTAAGCCAAATCCTACCTAAAGTGTTCAGTGTTACCCTTCAGTGCTGGAGTCTATTGCTTACACATAGAATAGAATAGAATAGAATAGAATAGAATAGAATAGAATAGAATAGAATAGAATAGAATAGAATAGACCAGGTTGGAAGAGACCTTCAAGATCATCGCGTCCAACCTATCAACTAATCCAACCCACCTAATCAACTAAACCCTGGCACCAGGCACCCCATCAAGTCCCCTCCTGAACACCTCCAATGGTGGTGACTCCACCACCTCCCTGGGCAGCCCATTCCAATAGGCAATCACTCTGTCTGTGTAGAACTTCTTCCTAACTTCCAGCCTAAACCTCCCCTGGCGCAGCCTGAGACTGTGTCCTCTTGTTCTGGTGCTGGCTGCCTGGGAGAAGAGACCAACCTCCCTTCAGGTAGTTGTAGAGAGCAATAAGGTCACCCCTGAGTCTCCTCTTCTCCAGGCTAAGCAACTCCAGTTCCCTCAGCTTCTCCTCATAGGGCTTGTGTTCCAAACCCCTCACCAACTTTGTTGCCCTTCTCTGTACACATTCCAGGTGCCATTTGAAATACCCCTGGGGATCTCAGCTGGCACCTAGGGGCTATTCCAGAAAAGTGAAAGACTCCCAGAGGTCCTATTCCATGTGATCCAGCTTTGGTTTTATGACACCTAGGTATCTGCACTCAGATCCCTGAACCCTGCTCCCATGTTGATTATGTGGCTTTAGCAAAATAGCTCTGTGACACAGATGCTGTTCTTCAGTCATTTAGGACAGAATAAACATCACCCTGTATCTGGCAACCTTTTCAAAAGAACTATCTTGCCTCTAATTGTTCACAATTTTCTTCTGGCTGATTTTTAATGATCTGTTCACTTTGAACATGTTCCTGGCTTTTCTCTTTTTTTGGTGTATGTGTGTGTGTGTTTTCCTTTGCTTTATCTACATCATGGCACCTTGTTCTGTAACAGAAATATACTTCTAAAATTAGATTAAGACACATCTGGTTTATTTTCATTTTTATAACTGTTTATTTTTGGAATGTGTTTGGGGTTTGTACAGAGGTTGTGGCTGTTCACTTAGCATGATGCTTTGCATTCCACTAATGAGGGCCCCCCTGCTAGATAAGCTAATGTTGCATACACGAGAGTGTCACTGCACACTCCTTACAAAGACATCTTTACAAAGTGAATATCTTTCCAAGTAGTGAATATCTTTCCAAATGATGTTGATTGAATGCATCTTATGCACAAAATTGAATTTAGCTATAGGCTAAATTATTCCTTCAGGACAGTGGAATGGACACAAATCTGTTGCCTGAAAGTTGTTCAGTGACACCAGATAACAGCACAGTTCATTTTAGCCCTTGTACAGAACTGCTTGGAAGCGTTTGGCTTGGGGATGATATTTCTCAGGAAGTTTTCTTATGGATGTGGAGGTGAATTTTTATTGTAGCTGAATTTTACCTGTTGCCTTGTGATCTGAAAGAATGTCATGCATTGTCTTGAGATCTGGGGACTCTCTTCCTAGCTATGGTTTTCATGCACATGGTTGTCTTCTCTGTACCTAAATGTTCATTTTGGTGACCAGAAGAAATTTCCTTGATGGACTATTTTTGTTGGCATAAACCCCAAGCCACTGCCTCTGGCAGACCATCTTTATGCCTTACCTATTGATTCAATTCATCTAAAGCTCACACTGATGTTGCCCTTTCTTCATGGGACCTGAGAATACATTTTGAAGAACACCAAAGCTGACAGACTGCCTGGCCCATCAAAGTGAGGCTGTTGACTTCAGTCACAAGAGGACTAATTCCTAAATAGGAGGCACAATATCTGCT
Organism: Colaptes auratus; assembly: GCA_015227895.2. NCBI lineage: Eukaryota > Metazoa > Chordata > Aves > Piciformes > Picidae > Colaptes > Colaptes auratus. The sequence continues at coordinate 1,082,899 of JAAWVA010000045.1, forward strand.
TGTCTTTTGGGATTTGCTCCTGCTTACACAAGTGGAGAAGATGTGCTGGAGTCATAGTCAGCATTTTTGCAATGCTGATGACCATGAAAGGATACATTTGAAGTCCCATGGTATTTTCCTCACAGTTCCTAGAAGAAATTTCGTCAGTTCCTAGAAGAAATTTCAGCTTCTATACATTGTCTTCAAACTAATTTCCTATAGAAGGAACTCCAAGTTGAATAGAAGATATCTCACAATTAACAATATTGCTACTTCTTTAATAATCTGATTAATTTTACCTACTGTGGGCAGCTTCATTGGTTTCAATTAAAAAGAAAAAGAAGAGACCTGTCAAGTGACCTACTTCTTAATGTATTCAGTAAGATCAAGGTTGGAGCAGCAAAATATTTTAATTAACATTGTCCCTGTTTTCTAAAAGTGAAATTCTAACTGATTTCTTATGAATTTGGAAAAGAAAGGAAAAAAAACACGTGAGAGGATATTTCACATTTTGCCATTAAAAGTCCATGAGTGACCTCCTTTCTCCCTCTTGTGTTCACACTTGAAAGAGATGAATCATTGGGGGAACACTAATGGTCTAATTATTTCAACCGCTCTTAATTCAAGAGGTAGAAGTGGATGAACTTATCCAACTATAGATAACAAAAAGCCTTTCTCTGCATACCAGGATCCGGGGAAATGTTGTGCTGGGAGTCAGACTGTGGCCACAGAACAGTGTCATTGATTCATGGCATCACAAGTACCATGTAACATTGAGTTGGCCTGGAACATCAGAATTAAGAAGGGAAAAAACTTCCAGATGAGACTTGAGTAGTAAGTGAAGTCTCTCTTTAAAGAGGGATAGTGTTGTGCAGCGTATGACACAGCTTGTGAGCTTGTCCAAAAGACTGTCTTTGAGGCCTGTAGACCAAATGGCACACATTACTTGGCCAGGTATTGCACTGTGGAATATTGTGGCGATGGCTGTGTCTGGATGGGCAGATGAAAGGGGTAGGAGGAGTGAGCACTGGATCCTCCTGTAACTGTTACCTCTTACTCCAGCTCTGCTTTGGGCCACTCCAGCTGGCTCTATCTAAGACCATCTGTAGGTGTTGACAACGAGGCTGTGAGCTCACCACAGCCACTTGCTTGTGGTTACATTCTAGTGCAGAGGTGTTTGTCAGTATGAAAATGAGGATATAGCTGGCTTGACTGGGGTCAGTTTAAGGTGGGATAAGGATTATGGAAGTGAAGAACCTGTTAAAAAAGAATGGAAGGCATTTGGAGGAGCCTACACACACTGGGGCTGGAAGCAGGCTCAGGAATGCCAGAAATGTGTCCTTGACACCCTGCCTTTGGTTTTCCAGAGTCTGCTACCCTCCCTGTTACCATCCTTCTCCTTCCCACTGCCACAGACTTTGAGAGCACACATTCATGAGTGTTATTCCATTTTATTTAGAAGAATTTGATCTCCTTCTGAATTTTCTGCTGTGCCCTTAATTTTTCATGCAGCTGAAAGCCTGTCCCCCTAAGCCCCTGGTAGAGAAGATTGCATCAAAACATTTGTCTTGCTTCCTTCAGCATTCAAAGGCAGGGTGTGAATTGCTGATAGCAGGCTGAGAGGCAGCTGCCCTTGCATGCAGATCTGACTCACACTACCCAGCCAGTGTTAAGGACCTCAAAGTCAAAAGTTTGAACATCCTTTCATTTTCACAGCCTGCTTTTAAAGACTGATCCCTTCCATTAGTGACCACTGTTGAGGGTGTTCACCAAGTTTGCCATTTTCAAACACTCCTAACTCTGGAAGACTGATGCTAACCACACCCCCATATCCATTTTAAAGCACTTAGCTGAGTTGCTGAGGCAGAATGAGTGCACTTTTAATTACAGGACGAGTGCCACTCAGTTATAACAGCAAGCAGGAAAGAGAATTATCAGAAAAACACCTTTCTTTTCCTACAAGTATGCTAATTGCTTCTCAGTCTGGGACAGCTCTAAGCACTATTTTAGTAGCATTTCTTATCAAAATTTCTTCGAAATTTTAATTAAGCAGCAATTGTTTAGTCTGCAAGTCTTTTAAATTGCTGAAACATTCCTTAATGAGTGTTCTTCCAGTTCAGAACATCCCCCCTGGAATTGTTTCAAGGATGCAGACCTGGTAAATGGGAACGTAGGAGGCTGCATCCATATTCAGGGGTTTTGGAGCCTCTGTGCCGTACAGCTGGAGCCCTTGCCAGTGAAGACTGAGGTAAAGAAATCACGGGCTGAAATCAGGGCTGCATGCATTATATCCACTGTGCCACCCTATACACAGGATGAAGAGGTGTGGTGCCAGGGTTTTGGGAAAAGCCTAGAGACAAGGTATGAATGTATTTAATAAAGAAGAGAAGCTACCAGGAACAGGTTTTTGATCCTGCATGGTGTATGAGATTTGTTCTAGAGACTGCAGGGAAGGGAACCACCTCCCAGCTTCTTTAGTATTTTTCCTGTGTGTTGCTTTCTCTCACATTGCAATGGATGGCATTATTTGTGATTGCTCTAGGAAATGACATTTTGGGTTTAATTTAGCATGGTCTGCTGAGAGCTGTATCTGATGAGTACCAGATCTCACATTCACAAGAAGACTAGATTTTAGAAGTTGACTATTGTGGTCCAGTTTGAAAGACAAATTACTCTTAGTATAATTCCAAAGCATCAGGATGAGTCACCTCTTTCCTTCAAATTTCCTGTTGCTGTACTGTACCTTTCTCTGTCACATTGATCTTTGCATTCCTGCCATGTTTTGAAAGGCCTTTAAAGAGACAGCTTACTATGGTCGGGCAGACCAAGTTCTCTGCCACACGGTGCTCTGCTTACAAAGACAGTCTTGGGATGCTGCAGAAGAGGCTTCTTGAGACATGTTCTCTGCAGCTCTCTGTGTATTTCTTTAGCAATCACTGTGTTATTGCACAGAAAAAGGATTTTTTAATAATTGGTTCTTTTATCCCAGAAAACTTTAGGCAGAATCAGATGTAAATGTTAGAAAGTTCTGAAAGAAGTAAACCACCACAGAACTAATTAACATTCAAGCTCTTATACCTGGTGTAAGGAGTGGCATTGCAGAGAGCACAGCAGTGCTTGCTGAATTGCTTTCTGCACAAAGAAACAAACAGAAGCATTATTCTGAGGGTCCTTCCCATAAAGATGAATTGTTTGGGTGAAGCACAAGAAGAAACAGCCCTCTGACATTTGCCTTCCTGTGGTTATGTTCAGAGGTCTGTGTCAGTTCTTTTGTTTTCCCTCTGATTCTCTATCTGCCATTCTTCAGGCTGTGTCCCTATCTAATGGATAATATAAACTCCATGGTCCTTCTAAAGCAGGAAGTGGTGCCTTACGGCCTGTCCCCACCTTTGCCATATCAGCACTGAAAGGAGTGTTTGCCTGTACACAGCAGTGACTCCTGCTAATCAGATGGTCTGAATCTGCCTACTGTACAGGGCTGACTCTTGCTTTTAAATTTTTTTGACCTCCTGTTTTCTCTCACAGAGCAAAAACTATTAGAACTTCCATCCTGACTCCAGGCAGACCGCAGAGCAGCAGTTCATAGGACAAAACCCCCTGCTGCTGGATTTTGATTATCCATCTATTTTCAGGTTAGCTTAAACTAATGTTTTTGTCTTGGACTTCTTAAGGAAACAAAGCCTGTGAGCTCACAGAGCATACACACAGACAGGCTCAGGCTTGCATGCCTGGCAGTGCCCCAGGAGCTCCTGAGCATTTTTTGCCAATTTCAACCAGACTGACAAAAATTGGAAAATGTAATTATGCTAAATTCCTGCACATGTCATGCAATTCTGTGACTCTGGAGGAGGAGAACCTATGCTATCAGTGTTATTATGGAGAGAAAGTCTTATCTTTCATTAAACAGAAGAGATTCACATAGTACTTTCCTTTAAAGTGCAGATCAGTGAGAAACCAGGTGGCACATACAAACTGTGATTTCTATTGTTTATGCACTTATTGTTTCTTTCTTTCTTTGTTTTCCCTGGTAATATAAATGGGTAGATAAGTGGAAATTATTTATATATCTTAAACTCCAGCTGATGATTTTTAAAATTATTATTTTTTTGACCATTTTGTCTAGAATCAACACCAAAATCCACCATGGCTTTCTACAGTTCATGCCAAAGCAATTTATTTGGGGAACTGTGAGCATTGTGCTGCAACTCCTGATTTCCCCAGAAATGGTATAAATAGGGTCTCCTTCTCCACTCATTCCATTTTGCTCTTTCTTTGTTCCATGTGTAAGACATTTTTTCATGTTTCTACACAGATGCTTCTTATGGACTCCCAGTTTTCACTCCTCTTCACAGCATTTTCCTTTTCAGCCCAGGCAGATAGCAAATTCATTGGTCTCTTCTGAGAACTGCCTTCTCCAAAGATGTCTGCCACATCTTCCACTCAGAGATTTTAGATCTTCCCCCACTTAACACAGAAGGAGGAAGATGATGTATCCATCCAGACCTGGAAGGGGCTGTGTTGTTTATTTATCTCCACTGAAGAAGATAATCCCTCTTACAAGGAATGATGGCCAAAAATGCATGTGAACAATACAGCCACGTGACCTCTCTTAGGGAGAGGGCAGGCAGCCATGGCAAGAGTCTGCTGTGCTGCCAGTTTTGGGGAGCAGTAAATCCTAGCAAGAGAGCAAGAGAGAAATACATGGGAAATAATGCCTCTGTGAAAGGCAAATGAGTTAATGGCTTTCTGTGACTAAATCCTACCTCTGCTGCATAATTAAGAAGGAAGTCTTGAGAGAGTGGAAAAAGTGAGAAAACTTAACTGCTTGAGAACAGGCCGAGCTGCCACACTACTGTGTTCACCAAGCCAAGCCTGCCCAACAATGACCCTTCACAAATGCCTCCTTTTCTATTTTATTTGTGTATCTTAGCTGGAAAGGAGCAGAAAGAAGGGGGAAAGCAGCATCATCTCCTGCTCCAGGCAAAAAAAGAAGGGATGTAACTTTTCTCTGATTTTTTGCTCTTTCTTTGAATTTGTGATGGTGTTGCTCTGATTACATGATGATGAAAGCAGCCAGCTGTCGGGGGCATGTGCATAAGTAGTAAGTATATATTTTTGAGATGTTCCCAACATTCAGTCAGACCCAGAACAAGTTAGGCAACTCTGTCTAGTTCTGTACCTTTCCATTAATGCAGGATGGACTAGGACTTTCCCCACCATACTCACATACAGCTCCTTCCTCAGTCAACAGTTTCTTAAATGGAAGATTATTTGCCCCTGGGTGCAGGCAGCCTTTGCTGGTTTCAGCAAAAACTGCCTCGGTATATGTCTGGGAATCATCTGGGCACAAATAAGAATGTGGGGAGAAAGCAAACCAGATTGTTCCTGTTCTCACGTCTGACTCAGACACCAAAATGCACAACGTATTCCCATTTGCTAAACATCTCACCAAGCCAGTTTCTCAGAATGTGAACTAACATCCCTCAGTCAAAATCTCCCCTGTTTCTGTGAACTTTTGAAAAGAGTGGGTGAAGGTATTTGGGTTATCATGAGTGCAAAAGCATTCGCTGTTACGCCTAAATTGGATTAGTGGGGAAATCCAGACGGCAAAGGGACATACATTTATTTTGGCATCTGAGTTTATCAAAGAAGAAACCGTCTCTGTGTGTTGGGAATGCAAAGGACCATTTGCCACGTCTGACTCTTTCTGTAAGCACAACCAATTTAACTCCTATGCTTAAGCAGTGCCATCTGTCAGATAATCTGTGATGCATGTGCTTGTATCACAATAAAGATCTGATGATAGCTTCTGTTTCATCTCTCTCTTAAACAAAAGGAGGAGAGAAAATGGTGTCTTGGCCTATCATTTATATCTAACTGCTGCCTCACAGGTGCTAGGCTTTGGTTCAAGGACTGTGTTCTGTTGTACCCCTACACCAATCTTTTTCCCTAGGGAGAAAAAAGCAAAACATGCCTCACAAGAGTTTCCAGCTTCCTTGTCATCCCCCAGAAACAGCATGTATCTCAAACGTTCTCTGTTTTAAATGGCAGCTCTGAACTCACCTTTCCTGTTCATGGTGTGAGCTAGGAGGTGATGGGAGCAGTGGGACTGACCTTACCTGTGGTTTCTGGCACTTCTTGGGATGTGGTGGGTGTTGCTGAATTGTTTCCTTCCTATTTCACCCCGGATTTTCAGACCCATGATTATTTGCCCACCTAAACCATATAGTCTGAGCTTCGTTTATTTGTTAATGAGTATGTTTTTACAAAAAAAGTCAAGGTATTTTCCTGTTTTAATCCTTTTGTCTCCAGGAGAGAGATCATTTATGTCATAGAAAACTGACAAATTTTATCCCTAAGGCTTTTCCCTAGCAGAGGAGGAGTCCTCACTGAGAGCCGGACTGGTACAATATACTAAAATCATCACTAGGTTCATACTCTGTAAATAAAAGCTGGCATTACACACTGCAGTAGTTTGCATGTGGTGAAACATCTTGTTGGGGTCATAAACTTTACAAATTAATTACCCTCTAGGCATTTAAGCCTCTTCCATTGCTGGCTCTAGAATCAAGTTGCTGCAAAGGACAGAGGCAAAGCTGCATCTGCTCATATACAGGGCAATGGCTCCAGTGTGGCTGGCAGAATGGGGCATGCAGTAGGGCACTGACAGATGAAGCAGGAAGATCCTGAATGGATTCCTCTCTGTGCCTTGGTTTTGTGGCTGTGTAACCATGGTGAGAGTGTTTGCACACCTTGTTGTTCAGTAAAGTAATACAAAATATTTTGATGAAGGATGAAAAGCAGATTGTGTTCTATGAGTATATGATTTGAAATCCATAAGGAAATCTGTTAGTAAATCCTTTTTGGTTACACTGACACTATTGGTGATGTTATCTCTAAGGTCCCAGTGTGTGACATGAAAAGGGAGTTTGGGGTGTGCAAGGAAGCTGCTCACCACCTGCTGTACTGAAGAGAGCACCCTCCTTTCCCTGGCCCTTTGCTCTGCTCTGGTGCTTGCCTTGGGGCAGTCCATCTGCTCAGTGTGGATGGAGATGATGGCTTGAGCCTTCCCCCTGAAAACCATGGGCCACTACAGCTGTGCCTGAGGTCACCATGGACAGGCCTCTAGTGCTTGCAGTAGACTATCAGTAGCTTACCATGATGGTGTTCACTCTCATGGGACTGACTGCATTTGCAGGCAGCCTTTGCCATGGTAATGCTGAACACAAAAGCTCATCACTTCCCTGTTTCTGCAGCAGCACCTTTTCCACTGCAAGTGACATGGCTCCTGCTCCCTTCCCTCTCAAGGCTTTTGCAGAGGCTGAGTGTTTCAGTTGCAATACTCTGTACAAAGTATGTTGGAACAAGCTAACCTTTAGGACAATTTGGTGACCTACGCTCCAGCTATAGTTTCTGAGATACCTCTTAAACATCATAGCAATTTGTTACTGAGACCTCTAGCCCTTTAAAATTGCAAAAACATTTTCCAAGACTTATTTTCTATTTTGATTGAGTTGTAGCTACCTTGGGAAAAGTCTCTGGAACCTTGAAAAGAAACAGTTCCTTGCCAGTTCAATGTGACACTATAAAAAGCCTGACTATTAGGAAATTATTTCATTAAAAAGGAAAAGAACCTTACTGAAACTTTAAGATGTACCAAATCCCTATTGAAAAGACCTTTCACTTACCACAAATGACAGAAATGAAAACATCAATGTCATATTAGGTAGGCAACTAAACTGAAGGAATGGGTTTGAGAGTCAAAGGCCCCACGGGGAGAAGCAGAGAACTCTTCACTGGGCTGAAGAAATGAAGAACAGTCTTCAAAGGGCTGCTTCATCAGGATGAGAAAAGGCCAAGCCTTTATGCTAGTATAATTTATGGATAGCTCCTGTTTGTAGGACAAAGTGAAATAGAAAAACATCATCATGTTTCTGCTGGTAGAAGAAAGAACTCAGACTCCTCTGTGTAAAAGCCAAATTGATTGTAGCTGGTGTCATGGTTTAAGCTCAAACAACAACTGAGCACCATGCAGCTGCTTGCTCACTCCTCCTCCCTTGGTGGGATGGGAGAAGAATGGGAAGGAAAAGGTAGAATGTTGTGGGTTGAGATAAGAACAGGTTAGTAGGACAACACAAGTAAATAAGTAGTAATAATGACATGAACACTAGTAGAAGAGTGCATAAAGCATGGGTCCTCCATGGGCCACAGGTCTTGCCAGAAAACCTCTTTCAGTATGGGCTCTCCATTGGCTGCATCTCTTGCAGAGCACCTGCAGGTCTTCCACAGGCTGCAGGCTGGTTACCTGGCTATACCATGGTCCTCCTTGGACTGCAGCAGAACAGCTTGCCTCACCCTGATTGTCTTCATGGCCTGCAGGGGACTCTCGGCTCTTGTGCAGGCAAAGTACCCAGACCCAAACACACCTTTGCAGAGGTGTGTGAAACGTGCCCCAATTTTCCAGGCTTTCCCAGAGCCTGCTGAATGAAAGGCCATCGGTGAGTTTACCTATTCACTCTGTTCAGCCCTCTGCTCAGAAACATGGAGGGACACCTTTTTTGCCTGTCAGTCAGAGCTGGCCATTTTAATAGATGAGACTTGAGAGGTGAAAGAAGTCAGTTTGTTTTATTATGTCAAAGTGAAGGTTAAGAGAAGGATTTGCAGTTTTGAGAACAAAACACAGGGCAACGAAATGAATTCTTAACAATGCCCTTATATCACAGTCCTTCCACTCCTGTCACGTTTCCCTTCTGAGATATCATTTATCAGGTGGACTGAGGACAAACCTTCCTTGCATTCTCTCTATCTGTGTCAGCCTCTGAAAACCTTTTGCTTTAGTCTCTGACCTTTCTTTCTTTCCCTTCTCCAGCTCTCTTTTCTGTTCCTGCCACTCCCTGCCCCCAACCCCTGCCCCTGGCCCCCTGCCCTTCCTTTTCCATTCAATGGGAATCGCTGCTGGTGTTTTTTCTAAACGGGGGAACTGGGAGATACAGCAATTGCTGCCTGACCAGCTGCCCTGCCTGGCTCACTGTGCTAAACTAGGTGAATTCCCTGCCTTAGTTTCCCCAGTGTCATGACAGGCTGGTGCACTGTGGGATCTATTCCAGCCTCGCTTGCTATAAGTTCATGCAATGGGTTTCGCTTGCCCAGTTCATCAGACTCCTGTTCAGCCCAGACAGTTCCTAAGTGATGTGCCAGTGCAGCAAGGCTTTGCTTTGTCCAGCTGCACTAATAGTACCCACTACAATCCTTTATGAAAATATAAATAAGAAAAGAAATAACTGTACCAAGACATTTGTGCATTGAGCCTGAGGGTCTGCTTCCTGCTGTATTTTCAATTAGCATGAACAACACAGAATAATTTGTCACAAAGTTTGATTTCAATCCTTTTTTGCCATTCTAGAATACTAGATGAGCATTTGTTCCTCATACGTTCAAAGCCTATTTTTCTGATCCTAATTTATGTCCTCTGTGCAGAATATATTTGACTAGAGCAAGCAGATATTTATATTCCAATTATGATCAAACACACCGAGTAGCATCTCTTCTATCTGCTTCCTCTAATGCACTAATACAGACTGTCACTGAAACCATCATTGCAGCAGCTATCAGACAAGCTGCTTCATGTTCTTACAAGTTCTTAGAGCTGCATTTGCAGAGGACAGCACTGAAAGTTATGATTTCATATTTTATTGCTCTGCTTGAGTAGAAATTGGATTCATGTCTACTTTTGGGGTGTTTGCAGCAGCTTTAAAGTAGTAAGCAGAGGTGGAGGTCAAGATGTGTTCTTTTCTGACGCAGAGTTCAGAATCACCCTACTGATTTCTCTGTGACAGTGGCAGCAAAGATGATGCAGCTTTTCTCTGCTCCTGGACCAATGGCACTTGTGCTCATCCGCTAAATCTCCTCTCCTCCAAGAAGCAGTGGCCATATCCATATGATGGGCTGGGTACAATGTGAGCATGAGCTCTGCGGGTCCACGCTCTCCTGTGAAGGGTACTTGGGTTCTTGGTCTGGGTGGCACCTAGCTGGCACAGGCTAAACTTCTCTCAGCACATGAATATGCAAACAAGTTAATGTTATGGGTCCTTGGGCCCTGCTATGGACATAGCCCTTGGGTCTTGCAATGACTACAGGATCTTACACAAATATTGGCAAGGGGAGAGAAGAGGAAGCAGTGGCCTTTGCACTGCACACCCTGGGCAAGCAGTAAGCTATCTAGTCCTGTAGCATAGAATAGAATAGAATAGAATAGAATAGAATAGAATAGAATAGACCAGGTTGGAAGAGACCTTCAAGATCATCACGTCCAAGCTATCATCCAACCCACCTAATCAACTAAACCATGCAACCAAGCACCCTAACAAGTCTCCTCCTGAACACTTCCAATGATGGTGACTCCACCACCTCCCCAGGCAGCCCATTCCAATGGGCAATCACTCTCTCTGTATAAAACTTCTTCCTAACCTCCAGCCTAAACCTCCCCTGGCACAGCCTGAGACTGTGTCCTCTTGTTCTGGTGCTGGTTGCCTGGGAGAAGAGACCAACCTCCGCCTGTCTACAACCTCCCTTCAAGTAGTTGTAGAGAGCAATAAGGTCACCCCTGAGTCTCCTTCTCTCTGTAACCACAGACTAGAGCTTACTGAAAAGCTTTTCTTGCCCATCTCACTTCACTTTGTCTGTTCTCTCACTGGAGAGGACAGCAAGGACTGCAGGAAACCTCAGCACCTCATAAGTCTGCCAGCAGATCCAGGGTGTGGCAGTGTGGCCTCTCTGTCGTGATGCAAAGGGTAGAGAGCAGGCTGGCATGAGCAGACGAGGTCATACTTTGCTGCTCAGTCAACCTTTCTCCAAACGGTGATGGGCTGCCTGCTGTATGTGTGCCCTGGGGGGTAGCTCATTTGGTGCAGGCAGAGTTGCCCAGCCCTTTCTCTGGCAGCTTTGTGTAAGCCAATGTTCAGTTTTCTTGTTTGGAAATATGAATTTGTGTCCTCAGCTTCTCTGGCGGTTAGATTCCTCTATAATTAACAAGTGTTTATGCTTTTACCATAGGGTACAAGCACAAGTCAATCCTGACTTCCTTTCCATTACATGCAGCATGTTTTTGCCAAATGCTTTCTAATGCAGTGCAGTCCATCTCTCCTAACATCAATGTTTCAAAACACTATTAGCAATGCTGTGAAAGATCTCAAAATATCACAAAATAACTGTGAGCTGCAGGGCTCCAAGATACCACTACCAGGCTAGGTAAAAGTATGTCAGCTCTACTGCTGGGGAAGGAAGTTGAATTTTCCCTCTTTCACTCAGCTAGTGAGTTTCAAATACTATGCGCTGTAAAAATAATTCACATAATTAAAACAGCCATTGACCTAAACTGCTTTTCAACATCGTTGAAAGAAAATAGATTTATCTTAAAAGATAAAAATTAGCTTTTCTTACCCTTCTAAAAGGTGGGAAGAGGGTTGTTTTTGGATAGCTTTGGAAGGCTATGAAGATTCGCCTTTGCTCGAATTAAAGAAAGCTATGTTTTGTCTTTGACCCTGAGTAACATAAAAACACTTTGGAACTGAAGGAGAGAAACTAGGCAGAATTTGGTTGGCTGTGTTAAAATATTGTTTGGTTATTTTGACCTATTTTATGCCTTAATTACACATATGCCAGTAGAAAAGGACCAATTGAGATGTGATACATGTGCCTTCTGATAGACTATATAACTTTACTGTATAACGTAATAAACATCCTCGCCTGCTTACATATGCTCTGCACTAGGCAAATCCAACATCTATACTACAACACTGAAAGGACTATTTTCTGGTTTATTTGAATGCAACTAACTTTAAACACTTCATAAATTTTTCTTCTTAAACTTTTATGACCTTTAGTAAGCAAAAATCCATGGAACAACGGATGTTACTGATTACAGAATGAGTGTCTATCATTTGTCTAAAAGATGTGATAGTAAATTTAATCGGATGACATAAGACACTGCTTGCTTCCCAGTGTCTTATGTGAGTCCTACATCACAGATCTGCCAGTAAGCCTAATAAACACCTGCTGGTGTGGAGGAGATAGCAAAGAACTTGAAAGCTCTCTCCAAGCCATGAGGAAATGCTTATCATCTGCCACTTATTTCTTTCAGAGAGGGCTACAGGGAACCTCAGGATCCACATAGTGAAATACCTGTCCAGGCATGCTCACTGCATGGTAAAAAGCTGACTGAACCCTAGAGTTCCAAGAAGCAGAGATATGAATACTTTGTTGATGAAACCAGACTGCTTTATGGTGATGATCTTTTCAACTCCTCAATCCATATTGAATAGAATAGAATAGAATAGAATAAGCCAGGTTGGAAGAGACCTTCAAGATCATCGTGTCCAACCCATCATCCAACACCATCTAATCAACTAAACCAACCACCCTATCAAGTCTCCTCCTGAGCACCTCCTATGATGGTGACTCCACCACCTCCCCGGGCAGCCCCTTCCAATGGGCAATCACTCTCTCTGTGTAGAATTTCTTCCTAACATCCAGTCTGAACCTGTGATGGTTTTGGCTGGGTGCTTGCCTGAATACCACTGCACAGACCACACCTGGGAGGTCCCAAGGGGTGGGCCCAGCCCAGGGGCAGTGGTCACAGGAAACCAGGTATTCCATTTCCCATAATGCCCTGCTCCCCTATAAAACATCCACACGGGGTCTTCACTTCCTCTTTCGCCCCCCACTGCTGCCTAGGTAAAATGGCGTGAGCTGCCTCCCTTGGGCCTGCCCAGGCCCAAGGCTGGGTTGGGGAGGGGGAAGAAAGAGCCCTGGGGGGGGGGGGGTTGGGTGTAACCCCACCCCCCCACCCCAGGTGGGGATGGGACGTTCTTGGGTATGTTCTGGCATCTCTCTTTTGTCACGGTGCTTGTGTTTTTTTCTGTAAAACTTTCATTGTTGCTTTATTTGGATTTTTTCTATTTAAACTTTCCAGCACTTTTGCAATCTGTTTGTCTGAGTTGTTATTTCTGCCTGTGGTGGGAGAATTGTTCTCCCAAACCACGACAGAACCTCCCCTGGTGCAGCTTGAGACTGTGTCTTCTTGTTCTGGTGCTCGTTGCCTGGGAGAAGAGACCAGGTCCCGCCTGGCTACAATCTCCCTTCAGGTAGTTGTAGAGAGCAATGAGGTCTCCCCTGAGCCTCCTCTTCTCCAGGCTGAGCAACCCCAGCTCCCTCAGCCTCTCTTCACAGGGCTTGCTGTGGCAAATGTGCAGAACCTAGCACTTGGATGTGTTAAATCTCATGCCGTTGGATTCTGCCCATCTGTCCAGCCTGTTGAGGCCCCTCTGCAAAGCCCCTCTACCCTCTAGCAGATCAACTCCTGCCCCCAGCTTGATGTCATCTGCAAATGTACTGATGATGGACCTAATGCCCTCATCCAGATCATCAATAAAGATGTTAAAGAGCATGGGGCCCAGCACTGATCCTTGGGGCACACCACTAGTGACTGGCTGCCAGCTGGATGTGGCACCATTCACCACCACTCTCTGGGCTCGGCCCTCCAGCCAGTTCCTAACCCAATGCAGTGTGTTCCTGTCCAAGCCATGGGCTGCCAGCTTGGCCAGGAGTTTGCTATGGGGGACAGTGTCAAGGGCCTTGCTGAGGTCCAGGTAGACCACATCCACAGGCCTCCCCACATCAACCAGGCGGGTCACCTGATCATAGAAGGAGATCAGGTTGGTCAGGCAGGACCTGCCCTTCCTAAAGCCATGCTGGCTGGGCCTGATCCCTTGGCCATCCTGTAAGTGCTGTGTGATCGCACTCAAGATGACCTCTTCCATAACCTTGCCTGGCACTGAGGTCAGGCTGACAGGCCTATAATTCCCTGGCTCTTCCAACCGGCCCTTCTTGTGGATGGGCATCATGTTGGCAGCTTCCAGTCTTCTGAGACCTCTCCAGTGAGCCAGGACTGCTAAAAAATGATGGAGAGCAGCTTGGCAGCTCATCTGTCAGCTTCTCAGCACCCTAGGTTGGATCCCATCTGGTCCCATGGACTTGTGGGGATCCAAGCAGCTGAGGAGATCTCAGATATCAGCCATTGCTGATAGCTGGCTGGGGAAGGAAAAAAAAAAGGAAAAGGGAAAAAAGGCACTTCTTAGCTCCCATTTACATCTGCAGAATCTGCAGGTTGTGTGGAGCTTTAATTTCCAAATTTAGGCATTGATACAGCTGTGAGAACACAAATCTGGCATCTGTTTAAAGAATAAATTGTGGTGAGAAAGCCTTGTGCATACTTTTGATAAATTTGCTCAGCGTTCCTGCCAGTGTAATAATCCTTCAGAATAATCCTGACAATTCACTGAGAAGGCCAAGAGTTTGAATCGTTATTGATTTAAATAACATTCATTAAAATATTTTAAATTAGCTGTGAGCAATGAAATGGAATCACCACATTGCAAAGGCTGAGCCCTCTCACTTTGCACCAGCATTTCAAACACAGGCTTCTAGCCTAGCTCTGAAGAAACACAAAGCTGAGTAACATAGGATGTTGTACATGTGCATGTAAGTGTTTGCAGGTACAATTTGGGAGCACCAGGTTGAGGCTGTACACAAGAGATCCTCATAGCAGATCTGTGGAACCAGACACAGGGCTGCTGCTTTGTGTCTGTGTAGGACAAGCTTCTATCTTACCACAGAACCGTAGCAGAATTTGGATTGTAAGGGGCCTTTAAACGTCATCTAGTCCAACTCCCTTGCAATGAGCAGGGACATCTTCAACAGGCACTGACAAGCGGCTCTTGTCCTGCCGAGAACCTCCCCTGTGCCGCTATAATCCAAACGAGCGCTGCAGTTTGTACGAGGTCTGCCTGCAAACTTTTGCTAGGGAATTCCAGTCAGCCATGGAAACCAGTAAGGAATGCCCAGCTCAGGTACCAGTCGATGAGGTAGGTACAACTACACCCCCCAGCCCAGCTGAGCTGCTGATCTTCATCAGCTTTTTGTCTCTGCCAGGGGTTCTTCGGTTTGCTCGGAGAACCCGGCCCTCCAGTTAATGGAGCAATTGACCACAGCCAGAGCACCAGCGATGTAAATGGAGCTCTGCTGAGAGGGAGCTCTCTTCTTGCTCCACAGAAGCAGCCTTTGCAGCTCATAACTCCTCCCCTTTAGAATGGCACCTAAAGACTGTCACCCCCCATTTGGTGACTACAGATACATGTACACATCCTGGGTGTCTGTTTTTCTTGTTCCAAGTGAGTTGTGTGCACCTTTTGGTTCATCTCTCCAGACAGTTTAATTAGTTGTGCAACAGTGTTTACCAAAGTGGCATCTGAACGTGTTGGCAGAAGAACAGATGTAATTGTAATCAATCAGTGGCTCTTAGGATTTGTGTGTTCCCCTCAGGACAGTCAAAGGGTGACCAGGTAAAGCATGCTGACTTTCAACAGAAATGCCACTGTCAAGTCCCCTTCTGAGGAGCAGGCCTTTTGTTTTCTTTGTTTCCTGAATGTTTTAATTGGGTTGCAGTTCCTCAACTGCCTGAACCTTTGCAGTGGGCTAACTTTGCTAGATTTCAGGAGATACCTCATTCATACCATCATTTAGGAGCAGGCATGAAGAAAGCCTTTTAAGACATGAGAGTGGTGTTAGAATGTATTTCCTAAAATACAGAAGGACTTCCATCCATGGGCCTCATGCTGCAAGTAACAAGGAGACTCATAAAGGTTTAATAAGATATTAAAACAGTGGGGAAGAAGGGATACAGTCCTTTCTTCTTACATGCTTTGTCTGGATTGGGTCCTACAATGTTGAAACTTCTTATAGATTCTGTCTGTATTGAATGAAAGTTAGATGTCAAGTAGCTGAGCCTATTTATTGCAGGGGTGCCTACCTTCTCCTTTTACTGATCAAGTCCTTCACGTGAATGTGATCCTGAAGGACTCCTGTGAAGTGTAGAGTGCTTTCAACTACTCATGACTTCTGCAGGGCTTGATGATACCAAACATCTCACAGGAGCAATTTCTACTGCACCAGCTCTGAAGTTACAGGGCTCAGAAAGCGCTGACAGAGGTGTGAGGTCCTGACAGCTGGGTCAGTTATGTGCTGGCATCTGAATGTGCAACAGCGTGGGCCCACTTGTTTGTGCTAAACAACATGGCAGAAATAGATAAAAAGAGATGCCTGGATAAAGAGTTACCCATTTTTCTGGCTTTGAGGTGACGTATACTTAGGTGGAGTTTTGTACATAAACAAAAGTAAAGTAGCTGTAAGATTGGTATTTCATAATGCTGATGGGAATCCAGAATAGGAGGTATAAGTAAACAAAAATCTTTCTCTGGTTAAAATACAGAGGATAGATGAGCCCTTCGGCCAAGGGCTCAGGCCCAGCCAACATGGATTTAGGAAGAGCAGGTCCTGCCTCTCCAACCTGATCTCCTTCTATGATCAGGTGACTGCCTGGTGGATGTGGGGAGGCCTGTGGATGTGGTCTACCTGGACTTCAGCAAGGCCTTTGACACCGTCCCCCACAGCAAACTGCTGGCTAAGCTGTCAGCTCGTGGCTTGCACAGCAACACTCTGCGCTGGGTTAGGAACTGTCTGGAGGGCCGAGCCCAGAGAGTGGTGGTGAATGGTGCCACCTCCAGCTGGCAGCCAGTCACCAGTGGCATCCCCCAGGGATCAGTGCTGGGCCCCATCCTCTTTAATATCTTCACTGATGATCTGGATGAGGGGATTGAGACAGTCATCAGCAAATTTGCAGATGACACAAAGCTGGGAGCAGATGTTGATCAGTTAGAGGCCAGAAGGGCTCTGCAGAGGGACCTCGACTGACTGGACAGATGGGCAGAGTCCATTGGGATGGCATTCAACAAATCCAAGTGCCAGGTGCTGCACTTTGGCCACAACAACCCCATGCAGAGATACAGGCTGGAGAGCTGCCAAACAGAGAGGGACCTGGGGGTGCTGATTGACAGCCACCTAAAAATGAGCCAACAGTGTGCCCAGGTGGCCAAGAAGGCCAATGGCATCCTGGCTTGCATCAAGAATAGTGTGGCCAGCAGGAGCAGGGAAGTCATTGTGCCCCTGTACTCTGCTTTGGTTAGACCACACCTTGAGTTCTGTGTCCAGTTCTGGGCCCCTCAGTTTAGGAAGGACATCGAGACACTTGAAGGTGTCCAGAGAAGGGCAACAAGGCTGGGGAGAGGCCTTGAGCACAGCCCTGTGAGGAGAGGCTGAGGGAGCTGGGGTTGTTTAGCCTGGAGAAGAGGAGGCTCAGGGGCGACCTTGTTGCTCTCTACAACTACCTGAAAGGTGGTTGTAGCCACAAAGGGATTGGTCTCTTCTCTCAGGCAACCAGCACCAGAACAAGGGGACACAGTCTCAAGCTGCACCAGGGGAACTTTAGGCTCGAGGTGAGGAGAAAGTTCTTCACTGAGAGAGTCATTCGTCATTGGAATGTGCTGCCCAGGGAGGTGGTGGAGTCACCGTCTCTGGGGGTGTTCAAGAGGGGATTGGACGTGGCACTTGGTGCCATGGTCTAGTCATGGGGTCTGTGGTGACAGGTTGGACTCGATGATCTTTGAGGTCTCTTCCAACCTTGGTGATACTGTGATACTGTGAAAATGCCAACCAAGAGGGAATCTTTCTGAAAGGACAATGCACAATTCTGCAAATGGCTAGAGCAAAGATAGCATAGCAAATCATTTCTCAGGAAGCTGGATCTCTAGTGGTTGTAACAGTTAATAAAATGTAATTGGGCACCATTATGTTGTGGAACTTTAGCTGTGTATTGTTTCTGGGTGAGATAATTTTCTTCATGGCATTTAGTATGAGGCTGTGTTTTGGGTTTCTGATGAGAACAGCGTTGATAATGCAGGGATGTTTGAGTTACCTCTGAGCAGTGCTTACTCAGTCAAGGCTTCTCACACGACCTTACCAGTATGAAGGTGGTTGGGAGGAGGCGCAGCTGGGGCAGCTGAACAGAGGAAGACTGGTACCATATGATGTCATGCTTAGCAATGGGCTAGTGGGGAGGCTGCCTAGAGGACTGCTCAGGTACTGGCTGGGCAACAGCTGTGTTCATATGCATCACTTACCTGTCTTGCCATCAATGTTTTCCTTTTCGTGGCAGTATTATTATAATGTTAATAGTATCAATAACAACTATTTTGTTATTTCAAATTTTCAACTGCTCTTGCCTTGGCCCATGAGTTTCCTCACTTTTGCCTCTCCCTTTCTCTCCCCTGAATCCTGCTGAAGTTAAGTCAGTGAGTGGCTGTGTGGTGCTTGGTTGCTAGCTGTACAAGCAGTAAATGCGCTTTCCACTAATGAAGCACAGACCATAATAAGCATTGGTGCTACAGCTGCTGTCTTCCATTTCTATCCAATTCATCTGTCTCAATGCCTGAAGCTGTTTCCAAGGGAAACAACATTGGCCTCTTTATTATTTATAACTCATTTTTTCCCCTGGTAACAGTGCAATACCATAAACACTGTTTCCATGGAAACTCAAACAAGACAAAATTACCCTGGGTGTTGTGGTTTATACCTCTAGGAATATAGGTATCTAAAATTTCAACCTGTCCCAGTCTGGCAAAGGAATGCAGAAGTGATTGATGTTTTTAATGACAGGGTGATATTGGCTGACTTGGGAGATTTCTTGGACTGCAGCATGGTGTGCTGCAAAAGTTACCTGTTTGGATTCCCACTGCCTCTCTTGCCTTTGAAAGCTGGTCTCTTAAAAGTGCAATTAGGAGGAGTTCCTTGTTCATGTAGGCTTTGGTGATGCTAAATGGTGCATTAGGTTTATGTGATATGGAGAGAGAGCATTCAAGGACTGGAAACAGAAGATGTCTGTGTGAGTTTGGTAATGTAGATGGATAGGCCGGAGGCTGTAGGGGAAATACAAAAGAAATTAAATTGCCTCAACTGTAAATGTCACCCCCAGGTTAACTAAGGCAAAACAGGAAAGGAAAGTGTGTAATAGCTGGCTTGAAGAGTGAAGACCCTTGCAGAAGATTCAAAGGCCCTTCCTGTTGAATTACTTAACCAACCCTTGGGCTCAATAATTCTGCAGCTGAATATAAAAATGGGCTCAGAGAACAGCTTTAGTAGAGCCATCACGTAGTAGGGAAGGAGTTTTTCTCTTTTTTCTTGCAGAATAATACAGAACTTCAAGACTGTCTTTTCCCAGGTAAGTGAGAACAAAATTTCTGCCAAACTGGGTGATTCCCTGTTGCTTTATGCCTCCTAAAAAGGGACTGGGTGCCCTTTGGTAGGTAAAACAAGGAAGCAGAGCATGCAGAAGGGCATCTCCTTCACATGATGCTTTGGGTGCTAAGCTGGAGGTGCTCACTGTACCTGCTCTGGACCTATCATAGTTTATGCAAGGTGGAAGGTTATTAGAAAGGGAGGCTTGGAGCAAGTCCACCATGTTAGGTGTTCTGGGCACTGCTCTGTCAAGCAAAGCCCAACACACTCCTGCAGAGATTAATGAAGGGGGGTTTCTTTGGTGCAACAGAGGTGAGGCACTCTGGAGAAAATCTGGGACAGAGCTAGTAAGTGAAGCAGCAGCAGCTTGATGAATCTTGTCCATCCTTTCCTTCCCTCCTCTTAAAGTGCTTAAACCCAAAGCATTTACTTTTGGGGTTTAATGCCATCAAACTTGATGTGGTAATTTTAGGCTATGTAATTTTTTTTTTTCTTTCACAGACCTTGAACAGGAAGCAGTAAAATGTAAATAAAACACCATTGGGTGTGAAAAGGAAAATAATGATAATTCTAAACAATTCCATCAGAATCCTATCTCTTCTCACTTCCTTGGGCTGGGAGATACTAACTTGCTTCTGCTTGATCTTGGCTGCACTGCTTTTGTTGCAACTGGTATTAACTTCTCTGCTTCTGTCTCTTGTCCCTTTTGTACACAGAGGTAAGGGGGAGGCAGGAAGGGAGAAGCTAGTAGCTTCCCCTGGTCCTTGCTTGTAAATATAGCTTTCCTTTCCTTCCAACTGAGCTGGTCAGGCAAATGTAATGTTGGGGAGGAAATTTCAACCCACCACACTTGAAGAGAATTTTTAATGCTGCATGTTCTGGTAAGAATCTTAAATTCTTTCATTGCATCTGAGACAAATCTGTTTTGCAGTCATTTGCTTTGCGTGCAGGTCAGGTATTGACAAATCATATAATTGTTTCAGCTGATAAAGACCTCTTATTAACACCTCCAGGCATGGTGACTCCCCCACTTCCCTGGGAAGCCTGTTCCAATGCTTGACCTCTCTTTCAGTATTTTTTCCCCCCTAATATTAGGTCTAATCCTGCCCTGGTGCAGCTTGAGTCCTTTCCCTCTAATTCCATCACTTGATACTAGGGAGAAGAGACTGACACCCACCTCACTGCAGCCTCCTTTCAAGGAGTTACAGAGAGCAATGAGCTCTGTCCTAAGCCTCCACTTCAGACTAAACAATCCCAGTTCCCTCAGCTGCTCCTCACCAGGCATGTTGGGGCTGCTGTCTATATGCCAGCTTCTTCTATGGCCCCCTGCTCTTCGTCTCTCATAGATACACACAGTGCCAAAGCAACAGCAGTGCCCATGGAAACTGAATGAGACAAAAGGAAGAACTGATGTGGAAGCTGTGTTAGTGGAACACCATCTTGCCTTTGCTTTCCTCACAATGCATCATACTCCCACTCCCTCACTTTGTTTATCTGCTAATAGAAACAGTGGTTTCTTCAGGTTCATGCTAGCACAGTTTAAAATATGTCCAAGAAGTAAATTATTTCCATCCATAGAAAAGACTTAAGAATTGCTCTGTTGTTTGGTTTTTGTTTTCTTTTTGACAGCATAGCAAAGCTTTATATTACAAGTGGAGATTATGCTATCTCCTTGTGTTAGCCTTTCTTACTCAGATTCAATGAATGATGGGTTGGACGTGATGATCTTGAAGGTCTCTTCCAACCTGGTCTATTCTATTCTATTCTATTCTATTCTATTCTATTCTATTCTATTCTATTCTATTCTAATACTTTGTGCCTAGGAATTGCTTTGTTTTCCAGAAATTGCTCTTCATCTGTATTATGTGCTCTCTAACTCATGGCATTTCAATACTTTGATATTTAGATAACCTGAATGATATGGTTTTCTATGGAGAGTGAGAATAAGGGTGGGAAAGTAAGAATCTTGAAGGCATATTTTGAAATATCCAAAGATGTTGTAATCACAGAGAAAAGAAAATAGCAATTATTTCCATAGCATTTCTTATAACAAATACTTCTGATAAGACTATTATAATTTCCTTATTGCCATTGTGGTACAAGGGACAAGACAGCTGCCAATGACAATGCATTTGATAGATTTAGTGCAGGCTTTCAAAAACCTCTAGCATGTGATAAATTCTTTCAAATCACAGTAGGTTATCCCCCCCCAATAATTTTCTGAATCATGATAATAACTACAGTATATTCCTGAATAGTCAGCACAGCCAAGCCTACAATGTTTGACAACTTCAAAGCTGATGCTCATGAAAGCTGCATTGTATTCTTTCCTCTTTAGAGGTCATCAGCTTTGTAAGCTGGTACTAATTTTTTATTGACACATTTATTCCAAGACCCATTGTGAGACCACCCAGGAGGCTATTCTAAATATGAGATTTTCAGTGTTTTCTCTAAGTTTTCAAAGAATTTATTTTCATTATCATTGTTCCTAGAAACATTTTTGTGTGTGAAGCTTTCCCAAGTGCAGTCAAAACAAGTAACATATTGCAGCTTCTCATAAGCCAAGGCAAAGGTTTAATTTTCTGGTTAGGTTCATGTCCCTGTGTTCACGTGGTACATACTGACCATACTAGATTCACACAGGCAGCAGTAGCCAATAATACTGGCTGCTGGGGCATCAGGCCTCTTACTTAGGTGAAGGTAGCGTCAGCTAAACAAGCTGATGCCCCTAGGGAAGCTCTCCCCCATAACATTACACTGAAAAAGTCTTTGAGCAAATTTCAGCTCTGTAGTGAAATCTCAGCATGTGACAATGAGTGACACAGCAAGAGACAAGTCTGAGGAAATATCAGATCAACACTTAGTAGTGGTCAGAACAAGGAACCTAAAGTTAGGAATTCTTAGGAGAGGAACAGGTATTAGAACCACCTCATTGCATGGTTATGAAAATACAGTGTTTACCTCAAATACTGCCTGCAGTTCTGGGCTTTGCTGAAATAAGTCTTTCTGACATACAAAGAGGTGACTCAGTGAGCTCATTACAGATGTGACAAAGTTCATTTTCTTCCTAAGTAGCTCATGTAGTGCTGCGTTTTGGATTTAAGATGAGAACAGTGTTGGTAACACAGGGATGGTTTAGGCACTCCTGAGCAGTGCTCACACCAAGTCAAGGACTTTTCAGCTTCTCATACTGCCCTGCTGCTGAGTAGCCTGAGTGCACAGGAAGATGGGAGGGAACACAGGCAGGACACCTGACCCAGGCTGGCTAAAAGTATATTCCATACTGTGGGGTCACACTGAACAAAAAGCCTGGGATGAGTATAGCATTTAATCACACTTATTATATCATCATTATTATTTCCCCTCCCTGTTCTGCCCTTTTAGACAGTCTTGATCTCAACCCATGAATTTTACATTTGGCTGTTACATTTTACCGATGGCTGTGTTGTGCTTAGCTGCCGGCTGAGGCAAGGTGTGGTACAGGTCTGTACAATCACCATTATCACATATATGCCACAGTGCAAAATCTAGGAGGCTTCAGGTCTGTCCAGAAGCACTGTCCAGATTAAATCAGATGACATGTCTGTGGGGCAGCAGACTTGGAGAGCTCCTTGACAAGGGATGCTGTTAGTTGGAACAGGTTGCATGGTTTTAAATCTGCCTATGCTCCTACAGGCATTGGTTTTGACTACTGTAGAAGATAAGCAACAGAGCTGAGTGACTCTTGGGTCTGTTCAATAGGGGCATTCTTTTCTTCTTAGTTAGGGATAAATTGTGTTATTTTTTTCAGACATAACTGTTTGGCAGTGTGACTGAATGGGACTGCCTTGGGCACAGCACTCTGATTATTAAAAATAGTTCAATTTTCTGAATGTGATTGAAAATTAAATATTTTCTTTACTCTTGACTATATTTATTTTGTTCCTCATCTGACTTTCGCCTCTGATACTGCTGTTTTTCTGAGGCCTGGGGTGAACCTTTGAGATGCTTTCTCCATGGGGAAAAAAAAAAAACAAACCAACAAACACAACAAACCAACCTTCATTCAGGTCAGCACTGTGGTCAGGGAAAAGCTATTCTGAGGTTATTGGTTTTCCATGGTTGCCTTTCTCCTGTTTGTTTTCCTTCCCAGCTCCTCTTAATTCGGAATCCTTGAGGTGTATCACAGCAGTATCACAGTATCACAGAATCACCAAGGTTGGAAGAGACCTCGAAGATCATCGAGTCCAACCTGTCACCACAGACCCCATGACTAGACCATGGCACCAAGTGCCACGTCCAATCCCCTCTTGAACACTTCCAGGGACGGTGACTCCACCACCTCCCTGGGCAGCACATTCCAATGACGAATGACTCTCTCAGTGAAGAACTTTCTCCTCACCTCGAGCCTAAAGTTCCCCTGGTGCAGCTTGAGATTGTGTCCCCTTGTTCTGGTGCTGGTTGCTAGAGAGAAGAGGCCAACCCCTTTGTGGCTACTACCACCTTTCAGGTAGTTATAGAGAGCAACAAGGTCGCCCCTGAGCCTCCTCTTCTCCAGGCTAAGCTACTAGCTCCCTCAGCCTCTCCTCACAGGGCTTGTGCTCAAGGCCTCTCCCCAGCCTTGTTGCCCTTCTCTGGACACCTTCAAGTGTCTCGATGTCCTTCCTAAACTGAGGGGCCCAGAACTGGACACAGAACTCAAGGTGTGGCCTAACCAACGCAGAGTACAGGGGCACAATGACCTCCCTGCTCCTGCTGGCCACACTATTCCTAATGCAGGCCAGGATGCCATTGGCCTTCTTGGCCACCTGGGCACACTGCTGGCTCATGTTCAGTTGGCTGTCGATCAGCACCCCCAGATCCCTCTCTGTTTGGCAGCTCTCCAGCCACTCTGACCCCAGCCTGTAGCTCTGCATGGGGTTGCTGTGGCCAAAGTGCAGCACCTGGCACTTGGATTTGTTGAATGCCATCCCAATGGACTCCGCCCATCTGTCCAGTCAGTTGAGGTCCCTCTGCAGGGCCCTTCTGGCCTCTAACTGATCGACATCTGCTCCCAACTTGGTGTCATCTGCAAATTTGCTGATGACTGTCTCAATCCCCTCATCCAGATTGTCAATGAAGACATTGATGGGGCCCAGCACTGATCCCTGGGGGGCACCACTGGTGACTGGCCTCCAGCTGGAGGTGGCACCATTCACCACCACTCTCTGGGCTCAGCCTCCAGCCAGTTCCTAACCCAGCACGGAGTGCTGCTGTGCAAGCCACGAGCTGACAGCTTAGCCAGCAGTTTGCTGTGGGGGACGGTGTCAAAGGCCTTGCTGAAGTCCAGGTAGACCACATCCACAGGCCTCCCCACATCCACCAGGCAGTCACCTGATCATAGAAGGAGATCAGGTTGGAGAGGCAGGACCTGCCCTTCCTAAATCCATGCTGGCTGGACCTGAGCCCTTGGCCATCCTGCAGGTGTGCAGTGATTGCCGCCAGGATAATCTGCTCCATCATTTTCCCTGGCACTGAGGTCAGGCTGACTGGCCTATAGTTTCCGGGTTCCTTCTTGTGGATGGGGACCACATTGGCCAGTTTCCAGTCATCTTGGACCTCACCAGTCAGCCAGGACTGGAGGAAAATGATGGAGAGAGGCTTGGCAGCTCATCTGCCAGCTCTCTCAGCACCCTAGGGTGGATCCCATCCGGCCCTATGGACTTGTGAGTGTCCAAGTGGCTCAGCAGGTCCCGAACTAATTCCTCATGGATTTCCAGGGCAGTACACTGCTCCCTGACCCCATCCCCCAGCTCAGGAGGCCACTCGTCCTGAACTCCTCCTGCCTTGCTGTTAAAGATTGAGGCAAAGAAGGTGTTCAGGACCTCAGCCTTTTCCTCATCTTCAGTCACTGTGTTCCCCTCCAGGTCCAATAGGGAGTGCAGGTGCTTCTTGCCCTTCCTTTTAGCATTAACATATTTGTAACAATGCTTTTTGTTGTCCTTCCCAGAGGTGTTCAGCTTCAGTTCCAACTGGGCCTTTGCCTCTCTCATTTTTCTCCTACATGATCTAACAACTTCCTTAAACATACCTCAAGAAGCCTTCCCCTCCTTCCAAAGGTGATACAGCCTCTTTTGTCCCCTTAGTTCCTCCAGGAGCTGCTTGCTCATCCAGGCCCAGAGCCTTCCCCTCGGCTCATCTTTCGGCAGATGGGCACTGCCAGTTCCTGTGCCTTCAAGAGCTCCTGTTTGAAGCAGCTCCAACCAGCCTGGACCCCTCTGTTCTTGAGGGATGATACCCAGGGAACTTTGCAAATAAGTTTCTTAAACAGGCTGAAGTTCACCCTCTGGCAGTCCAAGGTGAAGGTTCTGTTGGTGCTCCTCCCTAGCTCCCTGCATATTGAACACTTCACCATCTCGTGGTCGCTGCACCCCAGGCAGCCTCCCACGGTCACGTCTCCCACCAGCCCTTCTCTACTGGAGAGCAGCAGCTCAAGCAGAGCTTGACCCCTGGTAGGCTCACTCAACAGCTGCATCAGGAAGTTGCCTCCACGTGGTCCAGGAATCTTCTGGACTGCCTCCTCTCTGCTGAGTTAAGTTCCCAGCAGATATCTTCAGGTTGAAGTCACCCACAAGGACAAGCTCTGATGATCTTGAGACAGCCTCCAGTTGCTTATAGAATAATTTGTCTGCCTCCTTATCCTGGTTGGGTGGTCTGTAACAGACTCCAACCAGGATGTCAGGTTTGTTAGGCTGCCCCCTGATTTTAACCCACAGGCTCTCAATCCCTTCATCTTCCACCTCAAGTTCTGTGGCAGAGAGTGACTCCACTCCTCCCCCTCTTCTCCCTCACCTGTCTCTCCTGAAGAGCCTGTAACCCCCCAGTGCAGCACTCCAATTGTGCATGTCATCCCACTATGTGTCTGAGATGGCGATTATATCATAGTCACCCTGGTGGACCAGGCCTTCCAGCTCCTCCTGCTTATTGCCCATGCTGCCTGCGTTGGTGTACATGCACTTCAGCTGGGCTCTCAACTTCTCTATTGACCCTAATCTGTGCCCCATTCTTTCATCTACAGAGGGACTGATTTCCTCACCCACCCCCTTCAGACCTAGTTTAAAGCCCTCTTAATGAGCCCTGCCAACTCTAGTGCTAGGACTCTCTTACCTTTTCTAGATAATGTCCCCCCATCAGGTCCCAGCAGGTCAGGTGCAGTAAAAGTTGCCCTATGATTGAAGAAACCAAAATTTCACTGCTGGCACCATCCCCTGAGCCAATTGTTGATGGTGTGGGTAAAAGGTGGGTGAAAGTCCCTTAAATTCCAGAGGAAGAGTGCACTCCTCTTCATCCTGTTCCACACCACTGTGGACACCCTGTGTCTGAGGAGGGGCTCATCCCAGGGACCCTGCCTCGCTTTGCATACATTACGCAGTGTATTTAGTGTGAGGTGAGCAAAGCTGGGCAGTGCTGCCATTAGATCTTGTACAGTTCATGTGCGTGATGAAAGGGAGGCATTTCTGTCTTGGTCACCCCTAATACATCCATAGTAGAAACACATCTGGTGTGAGTTGTGTAAAAGGCAGTGATTTTTTTCACCTGGGCTTTGTGGAGGTGTGTGGGAAATGGTAAAGGAACATGCACATTCAGAGCACAGAGTAATGTGTAGGGCTACAGTTTGCCAGCAGGCTGAAAATCACTGAAATTGCCTGTTAGGAAGAAAGTTTTCCTTGGCACAGGCAGCCAGCTGCACCTGTAGGATACTTGTGCTGGTAGTTCTGCTGCAGCCTTTCATCCTGTCTCACCTTCTGAGGACTGCTTCAGGGACATGAGAGAATGAATGCACAGCAGGGAGCGAGTGGGAATAGTGGTTAGGAATGGAAATGTGCATCCTGTTGCTCTGAGCTCCTCCAGGCTGCATGTAAGATCTGGTTAGCTAACCTTCAGGAGGGCAGCATTTGGAACAAAACAGGATTCATGGCATACCTCCTCCTCTCTGCTTCCACTGCCAAGGCTGCACATATTTGGCTTGATAATAGAAGTTCTGATGGGTGTTCTGGAAGACCAAAGCCACTGAGGGCTGAGTTCTTTCACTGCTGTGGCTGCTATCTGTGCAGTGCTCTTTATTAATTCTTTGAAGCAGCAGGCAGTTATTGAGTCCTCAGATTTTTTCTTCCTTGTTGAAGGGCCACTGGAAGGCAGTGATTAAGCATCCCTGCTAACAACAATGACAGACAGATTGTAGACAGGCAGAGGTTGGTCTCTTCTCCCAGGCAGGCAATACAATACAATACAATACAATACAATACAATACAATACACCACCAGGTTGGAAGAGACCTTCAGGATCATCGCGTCCAACCCATCAACCAATCCAACCCACCTCAATACAATACAATACAATAAATACAATACAACCCACCTAAACAACTAAACCATGGCACCAAGCACCCCATCAAGCCTCTTCCTGAACACCTCCAATGAAGGTGACTCCACCACCTCCATGGGCAGCCCATTCCAATGGGCAATCACTCTCTCTGTATAGAACTTCTTCCTAAGATCCAGTCTAAACCTCCCCTGGCACAGCCTGAGACTGTGTCCTCTTGTTCTGGTTCTAGTTGCCTGGGAGAAGAGACCAACCTCTGCCGGGCTACAACCTCCCTTCAGGTAGTTGTAGAAGCAATAAGGTCACCCCTGAGTCTCCTCTTCTCCAGGCTAAGCAACCCCCAGCTCCCTCAGCCTTCCTGATAGGGCTTGTCTTCCAAACCCCTCACCAACTTTGTTGCCCTTAGCTCATCTTCTGGGACACTGGCACAGCCTGTTCCTGCACCTTCAAGAGTTCTGCCTTGAAGCAGGTCCAGCTCTCCTGGACCCCTTTATTTTTAAGGGCTGTATCCCAAGGAACCTTCTGAGTTAGTTCCTTAAGTAACCTGAAGTCTGCCCTCCTGAAGTCCAGAGTGGAGGTCTTCTTGCTGCCCCTCTTGGCTTGGCTGAATACCGAAAACTCAATTATCTCGTGGTCACTGGTGACTAAACACCCTCCGACCACCACATCACCCACCAGCCCTTCCCTCTTGGTGAAGAGGAGGTCAAGCATAGCCTCACCCCTGGTAGGCTCGCGCAGTACCTGGGATAAGAAGCTGTCCTCCATGCACTCCAAGAACCTCCTAGACTGCTTCCTCTGTGCTGTGTTGAGATGTCTGATCTGCTCTGTCAGAAGGGTTCTGTATCCAATTATTTGAAGAGCTCCTTGCAGATATGAGTCTATGGGATAAGTGGAAAACACACTTCAGTTTTTCTCTGCACTAATAGTAATTTAATACAAATAAAGAGCTATTGATTTTTTTATTAACTGTGTTAAAAGACCACTGTAATCTTGGCTTTGCTCTGCTGCTGGCAAAGAGCTCACTAGAAAGTAGGTTTTTACTTTTCCCAGGACAGAATTTATTAAATGCCATCTTAACGTGTGCAGACCATTAGTTTGGCTGAGCAAGAGAAGATTTACAACGCCTTGCTGTTATTTAACTTTGCTTGGTAATTCAGATGTTAGCAGCATTTGCAGAGACTTCTCTCCTGTACTTGGCAATTTTGCTTCTTTCGTTTCTTAAGCCAAGTGTCTCTCTGATCTTACTGAGACAGGACTTTGTGGGCAAGAGATACTTCAGACAGGTACAGAAAACAACACTCTATTTACTGACTCCTATTGAAACAACCACTCTGTGATGCTAACACCTGCCTTAAGTGACAGAGGAATATCTTAGGCTGTATTGTAGATTTCTGCTTGAATAAGAAGTTAAATTAGTAAAAGTGGACTCAAATAAACATTTTTATCAGTCTAAACATGTCGCTCTAGTCTAAACTAGCTGTCTAGAGATAAGCCTCCTTGAAAACCTTTCGTATCATCTGTTCCCTTTGGCAGTTCCTGTTCATCTACACTGGTCATAGCTAGAGTCTAACAATTCCAAAGTCAGTTTCAGATGATGAAAACTGGGCTCTGCATTCATTCAGTGTTAGGTGTACTCATGTCTCTCCAGACCAGTGCCTTCTATGATGCTGAAGCATAAGGATTTGAAATCCATTTGTCAAGTGTGACTAACAATGATACATTCCAATAACCTAACAGCTAACATATGTGCAGGGGCACATCTGTAATTCCTTTGAAGATCTAGAACTGTTGGCCAGGGTCAGACAGTCCATCTCTATTCCAGAGTTAAAAATGGAGAGTCAGCTTGCAGATTAAGATACCTGTCACATTTTAACCAAGGTAGATAAATACCACACAGCTTCTGGCTCACTCCAGGGAGTTTCAGTGGGGCCAGCATTTTTTATTTTCTTTTTCTGCCAGGGAGGTGGACAAACTAGTTTGGTGTTTGTGCCAGGCAAGATCCTGCCTTGGGGTGTAATAAAATTGTGCAGATATGATAGAAAATGAAAGAGTAGTGCTGGGCCCCACTGTACAATAAAGAGGATAACAATCCTACTACAAATGAAGAAGACAGGAAGGCATGAACAGTATTTATCTGGGTTTCTCAGGTTCAACATCAGAATTGGGGATAGTGACAAGTCTCAGCACTGCTGTTCACAGCTCCTGCAGAAGCAGGGTATGCCCTTACAGCTTAGAAAGTGAAGAAGTAGCTCTGGTGGTAACAGCTGAGTCAGACCTGACATTTCTATCCATCTCCTGGCCATGTGTAAGGAATTGCAAGTACCAGCTTGCTGGAGAACTGTGTGAAGCATAATGAAGTCTCTCAACTGTAACTAAAACCATGCCAGTCAGTCCTGCACAGAAGCTCTGAAATTGTCTCATGTTGATATTGAAGCCAGCAGCAAATGGCAAAGGTCACACCTTCAGCATCACAGGAGAGACATGAAGTCAGAGTTTTCATACTTCAACTCTGCCCAGACCCTCACAGACCACTTGAAGACACATCTGAAGTACTTAGCTGTCCAGAAAGCTTCAAGCAGTGAGGGGCACACATTTAGCAACATTCACATTAGGCACCCAGCTCAGCTCAAGCACAGTGCTCTTCTGGTTCAGGTAAATATGCAAACACCAAGGAAGAGTCACAGCCTTGTGCTCAGACACAGAGGATGTTGATTTTGTGCACATGTCCAGACCAATTGATAGCATCACATAGTCCTCCAAATGAGAATCAGAATGGCTGAGGTTGGAAGGGACCTCTGCAGATCTTGGCCAACCCTCTGCTCAGGCAGGGTCATCAAGAAGGGAGGTTGCATCCAGGTGGGGGTTGGTCTCTTCTCCCAGGCACCCAGCAACAGAACAAGAGGACACAGGGAGAAGTGCAGGGGGGAGTTTAGGCTTGATATTAGAAATTCTTCCCAGAAAGAGAATTTGGCCATTGGAGTGGGCTGCTCAGGGAGGTTGTGGGGTCAATGTCCCTGGAGGTGTTTAAGAGGAGAGTGGATGATGCACCTAGTGCCATGGTCTGGTTGATTAGATAGGGCTGGGTGATCGGTTGGACTTGGTGATCTTGGACGTGTCTTCCAACCTGGCTGATTCTGTGTGATCAAGAGCCAGCTGTCCATGACCCTTCCCAGATGACTTGAATATGCTTGAAGTGGGAGACCCCACAACTTCTCAGAGTAACCTGCACCAGTGCTCAGTTCCCCTCACACTGGAAAAGTGTTTCCTGATGTTCAGAGTGAAACCTGTTTCAATTTGTGTTCATTGCCGCTGGGCCTGGCACGTGGCACTCTTCAGTCACACTTAATTCAAGCTGGGTGGTGCTCAGCATACATTGGTGCATGGGTTGGTTTACCTCATGTGTAGAGTTCTGTAATTCCCTTCACTGAACTTCATGAGGTGCCCTGAGCTCCCCACTCTCATGGTCACTGCAGCCAGCACTGCCTTTGACTTCCACCTTCCTGATGAGGTCCTTGTTGGTGAGTGAGGTCCCACAAAGTACCTCTCTTCATTGGCTCCTTTGTCACTTGGAGGAGGAGTCTCCTGCATTGCTTTTGTCCTGCTGTGTTGTCCCTCTAGCAGATTTTGGGGTGTTTAAAGTCCCTACATGAGGGCCAGGACCCGTGACTATGAGGCTGAAAAAATGCCTCGCAGTAGGCTAGCTGTCTGTGATTGCAGAAGATGTCCTTCCTGACCATCTGCTAGGAAGCGATGCAGGCTCTTAAGGACAAGATACTGATTTTGATTGCCCAAATGTGTTCCCAAAGCATCTGGTCATCTCTAGATGGGAGCTGGCACCATTATCTTCCCATCCAGCTGTGACCCAGCACTAGAAAGCCTGCTGTGACAATTGCTGTGAGTAGTTATGCAAACCCCTGTGTCTCACTAATGATAACCTGGCATCACCAGTAAGGGCCTTAGTCTATAGCTCACTCTAGGCATGTGCCATGCCCAACATTATAAGGTCATCAAAATCAGGCCCAGTGTTCTGAGAAGCCATGACTACTGGAATCATGAGGAGTGCATTTCCACCTTAGGAAATCAGTGATCAGGGGGTAAGTGCTGCACACGGACACTGCACACCCTAGCTGTGTGTGCTGCAGGAGCTGGGCATTTTCCTCCAGAAACTTGTGGATGCCCTTTCCCACCCTGTTATGGATATGAGTGAAACAAGGCATGTTAATTTTTGTCAGGGTGCACATATCCTATGCTGACTACTCCATCTCCAATGAATAGTTCAAGTCCAGTGCAGGTCCAGGCAGTTATCCATGGATTTTCCCACGATTTCATCCCTCTACCAGTGAGGCAGCTGTTATGAGACACTGGGGGGAGCCAAGGGCTAAGCACAAGGATCAGATGGACGGGGTCAGTAAGGCCCAAAGAGATGTGATCTGATAACATGATAGGAATTCCAGCCTTCAGATCATGTGGTCTCAGCATTTCTGGAGAAAAATGCTTAACACTGTGGGGGAGTTTTGTACCAGATTTCACAAGAGTGCAATGTTTGGCAGGTAGTCATTCAGCTACCACCAAACACAAGCATCGTAAGAGATTTCTTCTGTGGTGTTCTTAGTTTGCATGAAGAAGCAAAGGCTTTTTGTAACCTACTATTGCAATAGACAAATCATGGATTTCCTACTTCAGTCCAAACCCTACTACTTTTTGAAGAACTCTCCTGTTTTCCTCCCTGAAAGTACCTTAAAACGTGGTAAGAAGTGGTCAGAACCTTTCCTACAGCATTTTGGGTAATGAAACTTTCTCTTCATTCTTCTGTGCCTGCTGGCTTGTTGCTTTCTTGAGGCAGAGTATAATTTGTCTGAATGAGGCCATGTAACCTAGTTTTCTAGGAACACTTTGAGTTTGCCATGCAATCTCTGTGTCCCTGGATAACTTACAGGAATCCATGGTGTGGCAGCCTTTTTATTTTCTTCTTCCTGCTGTGGTAGAAGCTGTTGGAACCATACAACTGATAGAGGAATATGCATGCCACCAGCTTCTAACCATGGAGAGAGAACCTTCCCAATTGCTGTCTGTATTCATGACCCTCCTTTGCTTTAACCTCATTTCCTTAGTCTCTGCTCTTTCTGATGTGAGGTGTGTTTTCCTAGCACATTCCCAGCTAGGAGGGAATACTTGTGGCTTACCTTGGCCTTTCTTGTTCAGTGTTTCTCTAAACAATTTTCCTGTGGTTGCAGCTAGTAACCATGCTTCAGTCTGTCCCCAAGTGCTTTGGGTGCCAGTGCCTATTGTGTTGCCCAAGGACTTTTGAAATAACAAAGTTACACTCTTGGTCAGACTTTCCTCAAGTTCTACTAGGACAGATCGCTAGGATAGTTTGGTACTGCAGTACTCAGGACCCAAAGGGAAGTGATGCAGTTTGATAACCAGTCACCAAAGGCATTAAAAAAGAAGGTAATAAAAATATGTAATCAAAATATTTGCTTTTAGAGGGTGGTGGTTTTACTTTGGGAAGATTATTCTCTGCTGAACAACACTTTATCACTTCTAATGAAACTACTTTGCTCCTTTCATGCCTTTGTCCTCAGAGTGAGTAGGCAGCAGCACATATCTGATGAGATTCAGCTTACCCAACTTCAGACCTCAGCAATGTAGTGAACTAAATCTAAGCTTGCCCTCCACAGCTCCCATGAAAGTTTTTGTTTAGAAATAGGCATTTCTGGAGCATGACTCATCTAACTTATTTCAGACTTCTCCTGTGGGACGAGGTGAGTCACACCTAAGTGGCTTTTTCTCTGCACTGATTGTAAAGGACAGGTGAAATGACTCTGAGTCAAATCCCATCTCTTCTGCCCATACTGAGCTTTGTGGGTGATTGGCATGCTTTCAATTCATTAGCTCTGAAGTTGGCATTTGACCACTAGCATCCAAAATTAAACACCAGAGGAAAATTTTCCTTTGTCCTCTTGTTTGAGTACACAGATGAGACAATTAGCTCTAATATGGACAATTATTAAATTGTCCATAGAGCATTAGGTGCCTTAGGCAGCTATAAATCCTTCAGGAATCATTATAATGGACTTTGATCAAGTCATATACCTGTAGGTCTAGATGCAAATTCACTGTGTTCTTTCCCTTGAAAAGGAGTAACAGAAACTTTGTCAGGCTCTGTGAAACAAACCTGGGGATTGTTTTGAAGATGCTTGGTAGGGATGATAGGAAAAAGGACATTTCTTGATGGCCCCAAGGTAGGGTTTGCACGCAATGCACACATTAATGGGAAAGTCTTATACATAAAGTTCTGAAACAGTCTTGGCTTTTTTTATCCAGTGGAATTCAGTGATTGGGCTTCAAAAAAGGAAGCAGACATAAAATGCCTCTTGTCCACCTGCTGCTATCATGCAGCAAAAGATGTAAGAGTGAATTATATTTTCCTTGGTGCTGACACCTATCAAGTGTTTTCAGTAGACTTTCACCTGCCTTTGGAGCTGCAAGAAGCCATGACACCTGCATTCCTGTGGAGTTAAAGGCTTCTGTGCACTCAGAGTTTGGTGCTTGGTTTTTCCTTTGTTGATGGGTTTGGTTGGTTGGTTGGTTGGTTGGTTGGTTGGTTGTTTTTTTATATCTTTATGGTAAATTGTAAATGGGGTGGTTGTGACCCAAGTGTAGGATTTGGCGCTTGGCCTTGTTGAACCTCATACAATTGGCCTAGGCCATTGATCCAGCCCTTGCTCATCTATCCAACCTGTCCAGATCCTTCTCTAGAACTGTCTTGCCCTCAAGCAGATCAAGACTCTCACTCAGCTTAGAGTCATCTGCAGGCTTACTGAGGGTGCATTCTATCCCCTCTTCCAGATCTCTGATGGTATTTTTGAGCAGTACTGGCCCCAGGGATGAGCCCTGTGGAACATCGCTTGTGATCAGACACCAACTGGACTTAACTCCATTCAACAGCACTCCCTGGGCCCAGGCATCCAGACAGATTTAACCCACTGAAGAGCACACCCTTCTGAGCCATGGGCAGCCAGCTCCTTAGGACAGTGCTGGGGAAAGCAGTGCCGAAGGCTTGACCACAGGTTAAGCAGACAACATCCACAGCCTTTCCCTCATCCCCTGAGTCACCTCATCACAGAAGATCAGGTTAGTCAAGCAAGACCTGTCTGTCATAACCCCATGCTGACTGGGCCTGATAACCTGGTTGTCTTAATAAATTGTCTA
Source organism: Colaptes auratus (assembly GCA_015227895.2). Taxonomy (NCBI): domain Eukaryota; kingdom Metazoa; phylum Chordata; class Aves; order Piciformes; family Picidae; genus Colaptes; species Colaptes auratus. The sequence goes on from JAAWVA010000045.1 coordinate 1,117,618, forward strand.
TTCATTAGAAACAGAGCAAGCCCTTTGGCAGCTGGAACCTCACCTGATCATTTAATGCTGGATATAAAAGAAAATATCACTTACACTTAATCTCCTGATTCAGACTAGTTTTAATAACATACCACTTTTAATATCACTCAATAGTCTGTGCTATTAATATTATTATATCCTATTAATTTCACCAGAACAAGAGGACACAGTCTCAGGCTGCACCAGGGGAGGTCTAGGCTGGAGGTTAGGAAGAAGTTCTACACAGAGTGATTGCCCACTGGAATGGGCTGCCTGGGGAGGTGGTGGAGTCACCATCACTGGAGGTGTTCAGGAGGAGACTTGATGGGGTGCTTGGTGCTATGGTTTAGTTGATTAGGTGGGTTGGATAGGTGAGTAGGTTGGAAGTTGGACACGAGGATCTTCTAGGTTCTTCCCCCCTGGTCTGGTCTAGGACTATTCTATTCTATTCTATTCTATTCTAGCCTATTCCAGCCCCTGGTCTTGTTTCCCTCATTCAAAGCATGTGGGCCTCTAGAGTAATCAATAACTGAGGACAACACACCTTTAATTAACTTCACCAGAATATTTGGGGAAATCCCTTCCCTGCCTCACATTTCTGGGGCAATCTCCTCACTTCCGCTAGAGTTCCCATGTTCCCCTAGTCCTATGCATTTCCATCTGAGCTAGTTTGGCATCCAAGAGTCCTTTCCTGAGCTTCTTGTAATTCCCTTCATGAAGAGCTGTGAATGGCCACAATGAGCTTGCAACTCCAAGGTGTAGTTCAATATATACTTCTCCAGTCTAACAGCCCCAAATCAATCAATCTTCCTCATGGAGAGGTGCAAAGCAGTGAGATCCTACCTCTGTGGCAAGATCTGGACAGCTGAGTAGCTCCAGTGTCCTCATTAAATTAGGGGCTGCAGATCATCTGAAGGTAACTCACATTTACCAGAACTTAGTAAAGGGGAAGAATCACCTCCCATGTTCTGCAGCCACACTTGCTCCTGATCAGGCCCAGGATCTGATTGGCTTTAGGGCTGCAAGGCACAGGAAGCTCATGTTGAGCTTCTCTCCACCAGCACCCCCGTCTTCTCCTCAGGTCCTGCTATAGAGCAAGTCACTGCCAACCTGTATTTTGCCTGGGATTGCCTCGACCCAGATGCAGGACCCTGCACTTGTTGTTGAAGCTCATGAGGTTGGCCTGTGCCACCTCTCCAGCCTGTCAAGTCCCTCTGGATGGCCTTGTTCCCTCCAGCGTGTCTGCTGCACAAACACAGGCTCTTTTTGTCATGAGCAAACTGAGCTGAGGGTGCACTCAATGCCACTGTGCATGTCAATAAAAGCTTGTTGAACAAGCTGGCCCAGACTGATCCCTGAGGGACTCCGCTTGTCCCTGCCCTGCCCTGGTACATGGACCCATTGACAGCCACTCTTGGTGCGGCCATCAAGCCAGTTCCTTATCCATCTGGTGGTCCATCCATCAAACCCGTGTGTCACCAGCTTGGACCAGGCTGTGGTGTGGGACAGTGTCAAGGCTTTGTCAGGTCCGGTAAACGACATCAGTTGCTCGCCCCTCATCTATTAATGCTGTCACCTGTTCATAGAAGGCACCAGTTTGTCAGGCAGGATTTGCCCTTGGCAAAGCCATGCTGACTGCTCCCAATCACCCTCTTCATACTCTTCTGAGTCAGTAGTGCCTCCAGGAGGATCTGCTCCATGATCTTTCCGGCACAAGGTGAGACTGCCAGCCTGTAGTTCCCTGGTTCCTCCTTCTTACCCTTTTTGAAAATGGGAGCAATATTTGCCCTTTTCCAATCTGTGGGGACTTCCCCAGTCTGCCAGGACTTTTGGAATAGAATAGAGAGGGGCTTAGCACTCATCTGCCAGTTCTCTCAGCACCCGTGGGTGTATCCCGTCGGGTCCCATGGACTTGAACACTTTCAGTTCTTCAGTGATCACGAACCTGAGCTTCACTTATGAAGGGCAGTTCTTCTCCCCATCCTGGCATCATCTGCCATGACTCCAGGATGTGGCTGGAGGCCCTTGCAGTGAGACTGAGGTAAAGAAGTTATTGAGTACCTCAGCCTTGTCCACATCACTTGTGACCAATTCACCATTTTCTTTCTGAGGGGGCCCACACCTTCCCTACTCATCTTCTTGCCATTAATATACCGTAGAAATTCTTAGTGCTCCCTTTGACCTCCCTGGCTAGATTCAATTCAAACTCTGCTTTGGCTTTCCTAACAGGCCTCTTGCTGCTCGGGCAGCTTCCTTATATACCCCTGTTCTATCTGTCCTCCCTCCACTGCCTGTAGAGTTCTTTTTAGTAATAGTGTGTCCCGGAGCTCCTTGTTCATCCAGCAGGCCTCCTAGCGTTCTTCCCTTTTTTTCTCTTTGTTGGTATACATAGCTCCTGGACCAGAGGAGGTGGTCCTTGAATACTGACCACTGTCCTGGGTCCCTTCCCTCCAGGGCTTGTCCCATGACACTGTGGCTAGCAGATTCCTGAAGTGACCCTAGCGACCTAGCAGTAGTACACGGCAGAGCACCTAGGCTGTGGAGCAATGCAGCTCTCATAGAGGCAGGACAGCAGGCAGCACAGCAACCTTGAGTCCTTGGTGTCTGGGTGATGGACCAGGCACGGTTCTGCTGATACAACTCCTGAAAGACTCAGTCAGGGACACCCAACACACCTTGCATCCTTATTTGCCTGTTACTGGAGGAACTGTGTACAGCAATATTTATTCATTCTCTTACCTGCTTTCCTCTCAACACTGCTATGAATGTAGCTGATCAATTAAAACCTGCCTCCTTGACTGAGCATGATCCTGAGATTTTCTGCTCTGCAAATCTCAGTGATTGCTTTTTTTTTTCACTCAACTGTCAGTATTTCAGGGAAAGTCATAACTCTAGCTACATTTTTTTGTAATGTGTTGTCCTGGCTAATATTATATACTTTTAAAGTATGTCTAAAATCCAATATTTTCACCATATTTCTCTTTTCCCTTCTTCAGGATTAACTCCATTCTGATTCTAGTTTTTCAGTGAAGGCTGTCCCGGGAGCATGGAATGGGATCTAAATGCTAGGCTACTGAGCTTACCTAGTTTCTAGAGGAACAGCCTGTGGTAAACGTGCTGCAATCAGATGTCTATAAGAATGAGTCCATTGCTTTCATCACCATAGGGAAACTCACTCTCTTTTGTATCTCAGGCTAAGGATCAGATCCACTTCTAGCTTGCAGAAACTGAGAGGAAGTGGAAGTGCAAGGAAATTAATATTATATCTACATCATCAATGATTCCTCTTGAGCTTTTCTTAAGCCCACTCTTCCCCTGTACACATTATCACTAGGAAGGATTCATGGAGAGGCAGGTTTAGAGTGACCTCTGAAAAATTCCTGGGTGTAAGAGTCCAAGCAACCCCACCAGGTAGTTGTTCACATGTGACAAACAAAACAGACCACATCTGGCTGAGCACAGGACAGTCCAGACCAGGTTACCAGCAGGTGTTCTGAGCTCAGCATTGTTTCAGCCTCCTGGAGATGCAGCAGGCTGTAGTTCAAGTTGGATGATATCCAACAGTGTGGGTGGAAAGTGCCCAGGCCACACACTGCTGTGTTTCTATATATTCCTGAAGCTGTTGTTTGTGTTCCATGGCAGATGGAGCTAGGACTTTCCAGCAGATGTTCCCTATGAGTAGGAAGTATGTGGGGCAACAAGCAAAACCCCAGTGAATTCTAGCATTTTGGAATAAAGATAGCCCACGTATTAAAACAGCTGGAGGTATCCAGGCAAAGAACTAACCACTTAATAAATGATAGAAAAGTGGCATTTTCTTGAGAGCAAAAAGGATGAACTGGAAAACAAAGAGAGAAACACAACAAAACAACAACAAAACCCAAACAAACAAAAAACCAAACAACAACCCCCCCCAAAAAACAAACAAACAAACAAACAAAAAAAAAAACACCCACACCACAACACCCAAAAGCAAGGGTGAACATCACTAATAAATTCTGACCTAAGATGCTCAGTTAGAGGCATCTATAAGTACTTACTTAGAAGAATACAGAGTCCTAGTCCGACTATTTCCTTGAGATCTTAGATTCAACAGATGACTTAAATGGGAGAATGAAGTAACCTATATGCCTGTGTGTATGCACAGCTCACCATGTGGGTTTGGCCAGATAGTTTAAAACTGTTGGTAGGTAACTCAGTCACTAAACCGTGGGATGAAAGCATCACAAGCATCCCTATAATATTACAGAAATAGTAAAACCCTCTTTTTGTACCACCCCATCATATATTGGTGTATATAGATAGATGTACATACAGCTACAGGTACTTTTGCTGGAGTTTGAGGTGAAGTTTCCCAAGGCAAGTGGCTCAGAGTCAAAATAATGCCTCCAAAGGTCTGTGCCAAGACCCTTCCTTCCCACAAGGCTGCCTTTGATGTCTCTCAGGCTTTCTTTTATAAGATCAAGGTCTTGCAATTGTGTATCTGGCTGTTTTCCATACAAGTTACCTTCAAAAGTTTTCTTTTGTTTCTATTCATGTTGATTAAGAAATAACAATTTTCAGATGTAAATTGAGGACATGCCCAGACTGCTGAAGTGAACAACACAGAAGGCAAAGCCCTTAAGTCATCCCCATTTTCTGGGATTTACTTTTTTGCCTTGAAACTGTTATCTACCCCTTTTATCCCTCTGTTCATTTGGATGACATGAAGGGCAGGGCAGAAGCCCACATTTTGGGTTTGCTGTAGTTTGAGTCTAACATCAACGTGTTGGTTCACTGCACAAAGTATTGATTCAGCCTTGGTTTGAGCATTAGGCAGCATCCTGGACGTCATCACACCCAGCAACAGGCTGGGTCACTGAATGCTGCTCCTGGAAACCTGCTGCAGACAAGCGTAGCCTGAGGAGAGAGGCCAGTTAAATAATTCAACACCTGACAGATGGACTTCTTCAGACACACAAGTTGTTGTCCTATGGACAATGCCTTTCAGAATGGCGGGCAGGCCTGTGAGAAGCAAATATTGGGATTTTCTTTAGCTATTGGATACCAAAAGCAGCTTACCAATTATATTTGGTGTGTAAGTAACGTGAGATTGGAAGAATTTTCTTTTTGAATCTGAAGCTCTCAACACTTCAAAGAGGTTATCAGCTGTGACTGACATTAGTGATTAGAAGGAACATACTTGTTTAGCCTTAGAAGCAGAAAGAGCCTGTTAAGTCCTTGGGATAATTCAGAGGGTATGAGGAAAAAATAATATAATCAAGAATGAATTTGATCCAAGCAGTAGTATTTATTATGGAAAATTCTTAGTACCATTGTTCCACACAAATTCCCAGGGCATTTACAGACCCCTGCACTCAGGTATGAGGCATGATAGTAGTCACAAGTTAATGCAGATCAGTTTACATCAGACACCAAAGCCTAGTAACAAGCTGTTGAATTGAATCTTAACAAATCCTATTGGTGTTGTTTGTTTTTAATAAAACACAGATTTGCATAATAGGCTTTCCTCTTGGATGCTAAAAATCATAATAATGGGACAAAGTAGTATGGTTCTATGACAACAGTAGAAGTGTGGTGTCAAAAGGAGCCTCCTCCTGCCAGCCCTAGCATGCTGAAGTCTCACCATGAGAGTGGTGAAGCCCTGGAATGGGTTGTCCAGGGAGGTGGTTTGGGCCCCATCCCTGGAGGTGTTTAAGCCCAGGCTGGATGAGGCTCTGGCCAGCCTGATCTAGTGTGAGGTGTCCCTGCCCATGGCAGGGGGTTGGAAGTAGATGATTCTTATGGTTCCTTCCAACCCTGACTGATTCTATGATTCTATAATTCTAAGTCCAGGTGGCATCTATCTTGCTGTTTGTGGATGGTTATTTTTGACACAGACTTTCATTATCTGAAACTCTTCATGAATGATACAGTGCCTACATAATGACTATTCATGACTTTCAAATACCTGCAAATTGAGCACAGGCAATTACACAAACATTCTGGGTATCCTTTTTTACCTTACAAGTAATTTAAGCAAATGCTGGAGTGGGCTAAATTGACCCTCTTTTTCCCAATAACATATTTCTTAGATACCCACAGACTTTGAAAATTACATGGTTATTAAGGATATTTGTGAGAAGGCAACAACCATACTTCATAGAATCACAGAGCTATTTCAGTTGGAAAAGCCCTCCAGGATCATTGAGTCCTACCATCAACTCAATGCCACCATGGCCACTAAACCATGTCCCAAAGTGGCTATGGCCACAGGTTTCTGGAACACTTCCAGGAATGGGGACTCCACCACCTCCCTGGGCAGCCTCTTCCAATCCCTGACCACTCTTGCAGTAATGAAATATTTCCTAAAATCAAATCTAAACCTCCCTGGCACAGTTTCAGGACATTTCCTCTTGTTCTGTCACCTGATACTAGGGATAAGAGACCAACCCCAGCCTTCTTTCAGGGAGCTGTAGAGAACAATAAGCTTTCTCCTCAGCCTCCTCTTCTCCACACTGAACACCCCAAGCTCCCTCAGCTGCTCCTTGTATGATGCCCTCCAAACCCCTCCCCAGCCTGGTTTATCTTCTCTGGACACTCTCCAGCCCCTGTGCTCAAGCTGTAGCCTCACCAGGGCTGAGTACAGAGGCACCAGCACTGCTCTGCTCCTGCTGCCCACACTGGTTTGATCCAAGGCCAGGATGCCCTTGGCCTTCCTGGCCTCCTGGGCACTGCTGGCTCATGTTCAGCTGCTTCTCAGCCAAAACATTCATGTCCTTTTCTGACAGGCAACGTTCCAGCTGTTGTGTCCCAAACCTTGAAGAGCAATAAATGACTTTGCCTCATTGTGTTGAAGGAACAGAAGTTTTCACTTATTCCTCCGAGTTACTCCTGTGGCCTATTTGGAAAGTCCAAATTCAGAATTTATTTGAACTGCTTCAAATCTTTTCTGCAGTACCTGTCATTAATTAACCTCATTGCTTTTTTGCCCACATTCTGTTTATTTTAAGGGGCTGGCCTCAGTATGAACTGTGAGAGATGGTCATTGAGGGCAATTAAAGAGATTTAAAGCCCTTAATGTCCATTGCTTTTAAAAACTATTTTATGGTATGGCAATTAAAGGTGATGTGCTGCAGCTTCTCAGTCCAGAGTGACTTCCTAGAGTAGCAGTATCCCACAGAGAGCATTACAGATATGGCTCAGCAGAAAATCTGCAGCATGCTATATTTCTCTTTCCTTTCCCTTATTCCCTGAGATATACAACTTCCAAAAGATAAAGAAAATAACACAGATTATTGCCATTTTAGAAAAACACAATGACCATCCAAAGGGGCAGCTCCTGCTGCAGGACAGGAGCTCCTCAGGAGAGGGAGGTTCTCCTTTCACAGGCATTTTCCAGAGAAAGTGGGTGAAAGCTACAAGCTCAGACAGTCCTGCTAGAGATACCATCATCAGTCTTAGTGGCCAGGTATCCTTTCTGACCTGTCTCTCTGCAGCTGTTTGTGGCTCTGGTCACTGCGCACTGGCTCTGGGAGGGTGGATTGTAGCTACAGCATCTGGGGGACGAGAGAGGATGGAATAGGTTTGGCACACTTGGTACCTTGCTCTCATGGTTTTGAGAATTGCTTAATGCTTGTCCTGTATAACTCAACACACAGCTTTGATTAAAAGGAATAAATTATGAAAGAAAATGTACTCTAGGCAAACCTCCATGGTCAATCCAATTTCAGTGGGAAAAGAGGTGATTTCTCAGAAGCCAAGACAGCTGCACCTATGAGTGTATTTGATAAGCTTCTGTTTAATCAAAGGGGTGGATTAAGAAGAGACTTCACTTGCAGGGAAAGGAAGAATACAGAAGTGGTTCCTGCTAGTGCTTATCTGGGAAATGCTGTCTCCACTAAGGTACCACTCTGCCGTGGCCCTTCTTGACTTCTGTGACCAAAGAAAATGGCACAGAACAGGCATAGTGGCAGATCTGGAGATTCTCCATATACTCACTCACATCCACACCTAGCAGCTGTCTTTAAACCCACCTGTATACAGTTATGGGATGAGCATCTGAGAAGTTTAACAGATCGAAGCAGACACAAATGAGTTGTCTTATTGCTAAAGTTCTTTCATACTCTGCCTCCTCACCTCTAGGTTGTAAAGCTTTGTCATGGGTGTAGGTTCCAGCTGTCTTTAATCACCATCTAGAAATGTTGTAGCTATTGAAAAGTGGCCTTAGCTGAGTCCTGAAAAAGCAGCTCCTTCAGAGGTGCTTTTTGTAGGCAAAGTATATGCCTGCCTGGCTGGGTTTTAATTTACTGAAGCGCTTATTATGTATTCATTTTGTGTATCCCTTATCTTTACCTTTCCTTGTACTGAAAGGCTTTTAAAGAAAACAATCTGAACCCTCTCTCTGCAGGATGATCCAATACATCTCACTGAACTGCAGGGTATGTATCTTTGGGTCATCTCATGTGTTGGATAATGCAGGAGTATGGCCTTGTTCTCATAAAAAAGAGAATGTCCTTTCAGAAAGCACTTCACTGATGGGAAAAAAATGCTGAAACTTCTGTGCTGCTGTCTGGGACAACAGCTGATAACCAGCATGCCTATCTTGCACCTCCTCTGTGGCTCTAGTGGGATGTCTTGCAAGGCAAAAGCAGAAATCTTGACTTTTGCAGCTGGAGAACACAAGACATTACCTCAGATTCAGATGAAGTGCCAGATGCGAATCATCAGATGGTCACATGAGGCCTAGCCTCCTCCCTGCAGCCAAAGATCCCTTGTCAGACACTGACCTCGTAACACCACGCAGATGAAACCAAGATTGCATGTGGCTGCTGCTCAAACAGGAGACCTCAGAGGGTAAAGCCCCACACTGGTTTAGAAGCAGAATCAGCTGTGAGCAGGCAATAGTTCAAAGGAGCAGATGTGCCATGGGTGATTCCGTGTACCACTCAGTAGAGAATCTGAAGTCTCAGCAGGGGTCTGCATTGGAACAGTCTTTACTCAAACCTGTTTGGAGCTGATCCTTCCCATTTCTGATTCTGCAGCAGTTTGGAACTTCCCCACTCATGTCAGAGAATCATTAGTGGGGCTTGTACGACTTCAGTCAAGCAGTGGTAGGCAGGTGGGAATGAGAGGGCAAGGCAGATACATCTTGAAGAGAATTTGCAAACAGAGCTATCCCCCCCCTGCCCAAAGCCTTGACACTCACAGGTACAGTCTTGACCACTGTTCTGCAAGAAGTGGTAGGATCTGCAGGGAATAGTATAGTTTGCAGTGTACCTGCTTCTCTGCTCCACAGAGAAGGGTTGAAGAGCTTGGAAATAGAGAAGGGGCTCTGTGTTATCGTGGAGAGGTGTCAGGTTGTAATGAAAATCATATTCTTAGAGAATTTGCCTCCTGCTTTTCTGAAAGCATCTAAGCAATTCATGCAGGTAAGAGTCTCTTTCCAAATATTTATTTCTTTTCCTGAATTTAGATGTCTTTAGGTGTCCTTGACTCACTTCTTCACACAAAGGGACCTGATACCACTTGAGGTGCCCTAGGCTATCTCTGCTTGGCTCCCATTGCTGGCCCAAATGGTTCTAGGGGCTCAATACCTTGCAGCACACTGCTGGGCAATTCTAAGGCAAAGCTGCTGGATGAAGTGGTTGGGACACTTTTCCAGTACACAGGAATGCTGGGCTCAATGTTGACTCATCTTTGGAGATGGCAGATAAAATTCAGCCCCAAATAACCTGAGAATTGAGAGAGAGTCCTCTTGGTGCTTCACAACCCCAGGGAGATCCTGTTGAAGAGCCACTCAGAATGGTTGCTTCATGGTCCCTTCAGAGAAAATGTCAGCAAGAGCAGAGCTGTGAAGCCTTCTGATCAGGGGCTTTGCTTGGAAGAGATTTAAATGTCTCCAATTCTTAGTCTGAAAATCTATTTATTAATTGCTTGTAATAAAAACACACATGCACACAAACAGTGAGCTCTTTCTTACTCTCTGGGCTAGTGAATTCCTGATTTGTTCATGTACAGTAAACTAAACCAGGATCCAGGGAGAGTGGGCTGGTGGAGTCGGCTGCACTTTCATATCCCTTATTTACCATTCTGCAAGCCCCATGCTTAGTGTGCTCAACCCAAAGGTACATGATTTTTGTATCAGCACTTGAAGGATAAGGAGGAAGCTCAGCAAAGTCTATGCTCTCTGAGCAGTTGCTCCATCAGTAGATATGCAATGGAATTAAGAAGCATGGATGTTGTGTCCAGGGGTTGGGTTTCAAACTTCCGATATTGTCTTGGTTTCTGGGTTAAGCACAGATCAGAAGTGATCATCTGTTCTTGATAGAATGTAAACGCAATGAGGGTGTTTTCTATACTCTGTTTCTTTCCAGTACCTTGAGCTGGCATTTTTCTCATGTTTGCTTCATTTCATAGTAGTTAACTGTCCCAGGTTCACGCTGAAGCAGCATCTGTTTTGCAACAAATCTGGATTGTTTTTCTAAAGCAGTAGAACAGACAAATGCATTTAATGGGAAACACTGACAGACTTTGTGTCGTGAATGTCAAGCCAAGGAGACTTTTAGCATCCAGTACTCAAGATGCTATTATTTGCACAACTATTCCCTAGGCTAATGCTGCCAGAATGGTAACCATAACAATTACAGACCTGTACTACAAGTCAGTGGCCTAGGTATGCCAATTCATCTACCAGAGGGTCCTCTTGACAAAGGAGATCTGCATCCTACCTTTTTGAAAAGAGGAACTTTTAATGTGACCAGTTTAATTATCCCTCCTGTAGTTAAACATCTCTTGTCAAGGTTCCCTTGAGCAGATCTGTGAACGAGGACTGAATGTTGTGCTTAAGTGAGTGCTCTATGTGTGCAGAGCTAACCAGCCAGCAGCATAGCAGAGGAGCTGATACTTTCTGTACCTCCCTCCTTGGAGCAAGCCAGACTCATGCTTCAGTGCAAACTCTGATGGCATAACCTTGAGAAATATACAGGGACTCAGCAAATCGATCAACAGAATAATATTCTCCCATTAATATAGCTTTCTCTCCTCCTTAGAAGTAGCAGAGAAGAGACAGTTTGGATTAGTGTTTAATCAGAACATTCTCTGACTTGGTCTTGAAATGTCAGCTCTTAATCTCCTTTACCTTGAAAAATGAAGATATTGGGATTTGATGCAATAGCTTTGTCTGAGAGGTGTAGTCTCTCTGTCAACACTCACCTCACAGAGGTTTGCATGTCATCCAGAGGCTGTGCATTTCCACCACCCCAGCACCAGGTTCCCCTTCATGTCACTGTGGCATAGTCAGGAGTTTTCTCTGTGCATTTTTTCAGCTATAAATACCTGAATTTGCAGCCATTTATTTCAATCTTGGGCTTAAACAAAAAAAAAAAAAAGGCTAGAAAAGGCTAGTGATGAAAGACCAGTTGGGTCATTGTATTCAGGGAGATAGCTTAAGAGTTTGAATGATGTCTGTGCTACAAGTTATCAAATAAAGGTGAATTAAACCCTGTATTTAAAGTTCTATTAAAGGAAAACAACACCCAAGCATTCTTCCCCTCTGCCATGGCATCTTCATACAGAAGGGGTACTGAAGTGCCTGGATTCATGGAGAAGGTGGCCACATAAAGGAAAGATCTGCCAGTCTCTAAGGACTTTTCTGTGTGCTTTATGGTGAATGTGGGGAAGGCTGATGAAAAGGGTGTACTAGGAGGTGATCCTTCACATCAGCAAAGAAAGCAGAGGTTTCATGTATTTGGAATCCAAATACTAGTGCCTAGGGCTGCTCTATTACATGCTCCTATGGCAGTCATTGCTAAATTAATTCTTAAAGGATCAGTTGCAGTTGTACCTCATTATTCTGTCACAGTTAACATTCAGCCTGGAAAAATGGTAGCAAATGCAGTCCACAGAGTATATATATCAAAGCCTGTGCTGGAGTGAGTGTCTTGCTAAGAAGGACTCACAAACCAACCCTGTTTCCCATGAGCTCAAGCTGTGCTAACCCTTTGTCAGTAACTGTACTGTGACTGTAACTTCAGCTGTAATGATCTGAAGCAGCTCAAGAGCAAGCATGGTATCCAAAGTCAAGTCACTGAAATCAAAGAGTCACAGGCTATGTCCAGAGTGCAGGTGGCTTTGTAGGCACCTAGCATGGCCACAGTCCCTTACACATCTGTGCTGGAAGGCTATCAGGGTTCCCTCTGCACTTTGCTTTCTTCTGAGGGAACTGGAGTGAGGGATTAAAACTGAAAATAAAGTGCACAGTATTTTGCCCAGTTAGACCTTCTGGGGTGGAAAGTGCCTGCAGATCTCTCTAATGCTTTCAGCAGAGCTTGTGACTGACTTTGTGGCTATGGTGATAGAAGACCAAGGTTGAAAAAACGACATGAAATTAATGTGCATAATGCAGATGAGTGCTTTGCATAATCCTTGCTAGCAAACAACACCTGCACCTTACTTCCTATGGTATTACAAAAAATGTTTTCAAAATTGAGTCCTCTTGATGTTTTTTCTGTGTCCTTTACACTAAGGTAAACAGTTTTAAAATTATTTCACGTCAGAGCACTTGGTATTTTTTCTCCACATGCTGATAGCAACAATGGCTTCAGACCCCACACCTAATTAATCTGAAGGTCATTAATCCTAGATAAAAATGTGAAATGGTTAAGAAGCACATCCCTGCTTACACGTAGCACAGGTGAGGAGAGCATCTGCAGCCTTCTGTATTTGTTTTTGTGCTACCTCTGAGTAACACAAGTGACCTGATTTCCAGCAGAGCTCTTTACACTCACTCTTCAGAGCATCCATTACCTCCTCCTGCCTTTCCCTTTCTGTTGCCAGTTACCAATATCACAGCAGTGAAGAGAAATTGCGTGAACACAACAGTTAGCACTTGCCACAAGCAGAAACCAAGGTGAATTCAACCAAACCATGGAGAATAGAGGATGGCTTAGGAGACACACAGAGTCCTGCTGCAGGGAGGAGCACAAGGTGTCCAGAGACCCAAGTCAGTAGATTAAGAAGTTAAAACTGGATGATCAGTAAGAGCTATGCAAAATACTCCACCATGGGAACCTAGCTGAAGCTATACTGTAGTTACCATCCACCCTCACAGAGTGAGTGTTCAGTGACCATAACAACAGACAGCTCCAGTGGACTATAAAAGAATTAGATGGAATGGCTTTGTGATGGCAGTGACAGGATGAGATAAAACCCACTTGGAGGGTTTGATCTGTTAGGTGTCATGCAAGGGAAGAAAGCAGCAAGTGCTTTGTGCCCCCTTTAATTTCAGTTAGCTTACACATGTGGGTTGTGAGATCCCAGAGCCAGATCTCATAGTACTTGAGAGGAGCAGCACCACCTTTACAGTGAGACTTCAATCACCGCTGTAGGAAACCTCTTAAAGTGAGCTCCAGATTGAACACAAAACCAGAGATAACTGATTGCTTACAAGACATCAGCCTTGAAAAATAAACTTCTGTTTGTGTTAGATACTTTTATGCTAGCAGGGGGAGAAATTCTGTAATACTGATGTGACATGGGAACATCCATTATTTTTAGTTAGTAAGGTTCCAAAAGAGGAATTTCAGATGTTTTCAGATGAAGAAACATAGAATCACAGAATGCTTTAAGCTGAAAGGGCACCTCAGGAAACTGTCTTGTTCAACAATTTTAGGGCTGATCTAAGGGATTTTACTCCCTTTTATTCCCATATACATATTCCCATAGCTTAGAAAAGGGCTGCTCATGAGACTATACCAGGTCTTATGCAGTGTCTGGTTGTTGTTGGGGTGGTTGCGTCTTTTGGTTTGGGTTGGATTGGGTTTTGTGTGTGTGTGTGTGATTTTTTTCTTTCTTTTTAGTTTATAAAGTTTTAGTGTGACCATTGTTGTCTTTTACAATACAATACAATACAATACAATACAATACAATACAATACACCAGGTTGGAAGAGACCTTCAAGATCATCGCGTCCAACCTATCAACCAATCCAACCCACCTAAATACATACATACAATACAATACAATACAATACAAACAATACAAACAAATATACAATACAACCCACCTAAACAACTAAAAAACTAAACCGTGGCACCAAGCACCCCATCAAGCCTCTTCTTGAACACCTCCAATGAAGGTGACTCCACCACCTCCATGGGCAGCCGATTCCAGTGGGCAATCACTCTCTCGGTATAGAACTTCTTCCTAAGATCCAGTCTAAACCTGCCCTGGCGCAGCCTGAGACTGTGTCCTCTTGTTCTGGTACTGCTGCCTGGGGTCAGAGTGGTTGGAGAGCGGCCAGGCAGAGAGGCACCTGGGGTGCTGGTTGATTGTAGGCTGAACATGAGCCTGCAGTGTGCCCAGGCAGCCAAGAAGGCCAATGGCATCCTAGCCTGCATCAGAAACAGTGTGGCCAGCAGGAGCAGGGAGGTCATTCTGCCCCTGTACACTGCACTGGTTAGGCCGCACCTTGAGTCCTGTGTCCAGTTCTGGCCCCTCAGTTTAGGAAGGAGGTTGTCTTACTGGAGCGTGTCCAGAGAGGGCAACAAAGTTGGTGAGGGTTTGGAAGACAAGCCCTATGAGGAGAGGCTGAGGGAGCTGGGGTTGCTTAGCCTGGAGAAGAGGAGACTCAGGGGTGACCTTATTGCTCTCTACAACTACCTGAAGAGAGGTTGTAGCCAGGCGGAGGTTGGTCTCTTCTCCCAGGCAGCCAGTACCAGAACAAGAGGACACAGTCTCAGGCTGCGCCAGGGCAGGTTTAGACTGGATGTTAGGAAGAAGTTCTATACTGAGAGAGTGATTGCCCACTGGAATCAGCTGCCTGTGGAATGGTGGAGTCACCTTCATTGGAGGTGTTCAAGAAGAGGCTTGATGGGGTGCTTGGTGCCAGGGTTTAGTTTTTTAGTTGTTTAGGTGGGTTGTACTGTACTGCATTGTACTGTATTTGTACTGTATGGTATTGTATTTAGGTGGGTTGGATTGGTTGATGGGTTGGACCTGATGATCTTGAAGGTCTCTTCCAACCTGTTGTATTGTGTTGTATTGTATTGTAAGAGACCAACCTCTGCCTGGCTACAACCTCCCTTCAGGTAGTTGTAGAGAGCAATAAGGTCACCCCTCAGTCTCCTCCTCTCCAGGCTAAGCAACCCCAGCTCCCTCAGCCTCTCCTCATAGGGCTTGTCTTCCAAACCCTCACCAACTTCGTTGCCCTTCTCTGGACACGCTCCAGCAAGACAACATCCTTCCTAAACTGAGGGGCCCAGAACTGGACACAGGACTCAAGGTTTGGCCTAGCCAGTGCAGTGTACAGGGGCAGAATGACCTCCCTGCTCCTGCTGGCCACACTGTTTCTGATGCAGGCCAGGATGCCATTGCCTTCTTGGCTGCCTGGGCACACTGCAGGCTCATGTTCAGCATACAATCAACCAGCACCCCCAGGTCCCTCTCTGCCTGGCCACTCTCCAGCCACTCTGACCCCAGCCTGTAGCACTGCATGGGTTGTTGTGGCCAATGTGCAGAACCGGCACTTGGATGTGTTCAATCTCCTGCCCTTGGCCTCTGCCCATCTGTCCAGCCTGTCGAGGTCCCTCTGCAAAGCCTCCCTGCCCTCCAGCAGATCAACTTCTGCCCCAGCTTGGTGTCATCTGCAAATTTACTGATGATGGACTCAATGCGCTCATCCAGATCATCAATAAAGATGTTGAAGAGCATGGGGCCCAGCACCGATCCCTGGGCACACCACTAGTGACTGGCCGCCAGCTGGCTGTGGCACCATTCACCACCACTCTCTGGGCTCGGCCCTCCAGCCAGTTCCTAACCCAATGCAGTGTGCTCCCATCCAAGCCATGGGCTGCCAGCTTGGCCAGGAGTTTGCTGTGGGGACAGTGTCAAGGGCCTTGCTGAGGTCCAGGTAGACCACATCCACAGGCCTCCCCACATCAACCAGGCAGTCACCTGATCATAGAAGGTGATCAGGTTGGTCAGGCAGGACCTGCCCTTCCTAAATCCATGCTGGCTGGGCCTGATCCCTTGGCCATCCTGTAAGTGCTGTGTGATTGCACTCAAGATGACCTGTTCCATAATCTTGCCTGGCACTGAGGTCAGGCTGACAGGCCTATAATTCCCTGGCTCGTCCAATCGGCCCTTCTTGTGGATGGGCACCACGTTGGCAGCTTCCAGTCTTCTGGGACCTCTCCAGTGAGCCAGGACTGCTGAAAAATGATGGAGAGCGGCTTGGCCAGCTCATCTGCCAGCTCTCTCAGCACCCTAGGATGGATCCCATCCGGTCCCTTGGCCTTGTGGGGAAGGTGTTTGGATTTTTACTCTGATACTCCATACTGTTACCTCTTTCTAGTTTGGTTTTATAAATACTTCTTTACATAGATATTTTTGATATTTTTCCCTCTCTTACTGTACCATGGACAATTTCTGCAGTTGATTCAATCTGATGAGAATGTTTTTATTTCAATTTATTTTATTGACTATATTGGATGAGTTACAGATCACTCTCATGTATAATTTCCTCTTATTAGCAAATTCTCTCTGTTTTTGGTCACTGCATGGCTGCTTGTTTTCTCAAATCCAGTCTTGCTTGCTTTTAACTTCTTCCTTTGTAAGTATTGCTGACCTCCAGCCAAACTCTGTTCTCATTACCAGGTAGTACAACCACAAGCTTTAAGCTTTATCCCAGTTTTAGCCATTCTCACATATGATGGATGAGCTCTGTTTAAGCCATAGCCCCCAGGATCTCCATTCAGGTCCATGCCAAGATAGAATGGTGTGGTAGTTTTAGGCTATGCCTTTAGCTGCAGATTTCGAGCAGAAACATAGAAAAATATAAATAAATCACTCTTGGGTGTAAAAGGAAAACAAAATATTATTTTAAACAAATTCATTGGACAAATGTCTGGGATGAGAGAAGCTGTATCATAACAATTCTTCACATTTCACTTCCATTCCCATTTTTTTCTCTCCTCTTCTGATCTTGGCTGGTTTTGCTTCACTGGGGAGAAGATAACGTGCTTCTGGCTGGCCTTGGGATAAGTATAACCCACTGCTTTCTCTCAATTCCTTTCTCTCTTTTGGGACAGGGGTGTTTGGGAGGGACAGTGGAACAGGCCTCTTTCATCTTTTGACCCGGGGGGGTGGTGTGTGTGTCATGTTGTTTGTTAATTGTAAATATTTGTATAATATTGTAAATCCTGTATATTTTGTACATATTCATTGCATTCCATTGTAGAGTGTAGTTTTTGCTTGTATGTACAGCTCCATTTGCTTCTAACTGAGTTGCTCTGGTTTAAAGTTAATGATGGGGGAAACTTCAACCCACCACAAAGGGGATGAGGAAAGTTGAAAGGAGCACCAGCAGTAAGAGTGTTTGGCAAACCCTTTGCTTATAGGACAACAATTGTGATCTCTTTGCTCACTTCTGTTTAAGAATCATCTGGAATCTGTTTTGCCATGGTGCATGCTCAGCCTCTGAGCTGCCTTTGAATTAATTGCTATGACTCTCACCTTATGTTTTTGTACTGGGTCACTGATAGTCCAGATCACACATGTGTTATCTGCTCCTTGGTTCAAAGCTAGCATAATCCACAAAGGGCTCTCAGAAGGGATGTGTAGGTTCCAGTGTGCCTTCATATTTGTGTAAGCCTGTTTCAAATTCCTGTCCAGAGAATGTACTCAGCCTGCCATGCAACGCACTTTCAAAAGCATGCAAAAAAGAAAGTTAACAACTTATTCTGGAAGTGTCCATTCAATATTGCTCTGCAATATTTGTCCATTTTAAAGCCTTTATATAACTGTGATACACAAAAACTTTTATGTACAAATAATGCAAACTTTGCATAATAAAGACCCAGAGATCACAGTACAATGTGAGTATTGTATCCTATGTTGCTGGATCCCCATGTTTAAGTCATTATGATTAAGTAATTGATGGCTTTTAAGAAATCAGTTAATAGTCTCAGACTTGCTCCTGCTGGGCAAGTGTCAACATCATAAAAACGAAATAATTATCCCATTGCTATAGAAGCTCAGGTGAGAGGAAATGAAGAGGATAGGTAAGGAGCTGAACTACACCTTGATTTAAAATAAGGTCAGCTAATTAACATGATGCTGTGATAACAACTTGTAATCCCACTGCCCTTGCATGACTTCTTCAGAGTGAAAAACAGACTCCTAACGTCTCTGAAATTTTCATGCAAGTGAAATTACAAATACCAAAGCTCTAGGCAGTTTCTGTATTTCCGACATGAAGCTGTGGGCTCTGCTGTCAGTTTTGTGTTCTAAAACATTTACTAGTGACCCACATGCTCTACCAACCACTTGCAAGGCAGGATCAAGATGTGTCATTCCTGACCATGGTTCGTCTAACCTGTTCTTGACACTCTCTGGTGATGGAGATGCCATTTAGCCATCCAGCACTAGGTACCAGTGTTTAGTTCACCTTTGGTGTCCCATTTTTCCCCTTGTATCTGTTAGGACTCCTTTATGCTTCACTTTAAGCTGTGTCTTGGTTTTGGGAAGCAGATTATTTCCTCCTCCTTTGCACCAGCTTTCCATATACTCATATTTTTCTCCTACACTTTGTTCAGTGTTCTCTCCTAGTGCCAAGAAGCTCCAGCTCGCCCTTCCTCAAAGGTCCTGTTTCTAGACTTCTGTGACCGGTTTAGGTTGTGCCTTTAAGAAAGAGACAGTTGCTGAACATCCTGGCTGAATGTTTTTGATATTTAAACAAACCAAGATAGTCTAAACTAATTTCATTGGTGATTGTAGAATGCAATTTTAAGTTTGGGTTTTGTTAGTTCAGTCTGTTCTTCTCTGTGTCCTGTGGCTGGTCGGCTTCTCTCTCTCTGAAGCAACAGCTTTTGCCGGACAGGAGTGACCTTGAGTTAACAGAGCTAACCAGATAAGAAAACTAATTCTTGCACACGCTTTGAGCTAACAGAATTTTTTCCTTAATTGCCTTTCTCTCTCTCTCTAACCCTTTTTGGAAAAAGGGGAGGTAGGGAGGAAGAGAGGGGGGTTCAGGGAACCCCCCCTGGCCAGCTGGAGGAAAAGGTTTTTCTGCATTACGTTCATTGCTGTGTTTTCCTGTATATATTGTAAATACTGTATATTTGTGTACATATTCATTGCATTCCATTTATGCCTGTAATAGAGCTTTCATCTGCTTTTCCGACTGAGCTAGCTGTGGTTTCTTTCTTTGTGTGTGGGGGGGAACTTTCTCACCCCACCACAACTTCTGATGACACTTGCTGATTTCCTCTTGATTTTGTCCTTAAAACCTTACTAAGGTTAACTTGTATGATAGCTGCTGCTTCCTTCTTTACTCCCCCAAACCTTGTCTTGTGATAGCACATTTGGTTTGTTTGGCAGGACTTATCCTTGACAGACTTATTGCCTGACCAGTCATAACCCAGGTACTTACTCCTTAGAAGGCAAGAGACCAGTTCTTCAGCGTTCTCCTCTCCCAAGAATAAATCAGATGAGAATATTCTCATCAGTTCATATGGATTAATAGTTCCTTGAAGACTGGGGTAAGTTACTGGGTTTAAACATTCTTGATAGCTGTCAATAAACCAATCAACTCAAATATGCAGTGTGTGTCATCCCTGTATGAATGCCTGGTCACATCTGTCTTAGCTGTCTTAGTGACTGTACCATGAACCACACAAAGGATCTGAGCATCTGTGTCAAGTAAAGGTCAAAAAGAGCTCCATTCTGGCTAACCACTGCCAGACAAAGTTATTGCTATTCCTATGGCCTTTTGCTGGAGCCAGCACTGATGGATCATCAGTGGAGGTCAGGGACAGTTCGGGATCTTGTAACCAGAGATCAATAAAGCATGTCAAGAAACAGAGCAACAGAACAGATTGGTCTTATTCAAATAGGAGTTTCCAATCAGTTCATTAGCTAATACAAGTAAGACATTGATCATTTAAGTTTCATGAAATTGTTCCCCTCCAAGAGACTGTTCTCCCATTTCCAAACCTGTCCTCATGGTTGTTACAGAAACACCTCCCCTGCCTTCCATAGAATTTCTGCTTTCACACATTTTCATAACCTTCTTTCCTGAGGCTATGAGTAGGAAAACCAGAGCAATACTAAAGCCAGCAAGGCTTCTTGCTCTCCTGTGAGAAAGAAAGAACAACAGATGTAGAAGACCCCTCTCACTCCCCTGCAGAATAAAACTAACAAGGATGAAGCTCTGATGGACTGCTCTCCTCAGCGCCTCTTGAAAAAATAAAATACACAAACAGTCATAACAAACTCCTGCATTGTTGCTTCATACATTCTCAACAACCTGCCATTGATGCTGAGAGTCACAGAACAAAAGCAATGAACAGCCCTTATGGGCACAATATCATCCTTGAGAAGTCCCCTTCAGGGGCACCACAAGCAGGCACTGGCACTGAGTAGGAGTGTTGAGTTGGAACATCACATCTATTGCAGAGTTTGCGCTTTGTAGTGCTACTGGCATGGAATCACAGAGGGAACCCTAGCTCAAAGGTGGTAGTTGGGGAAGAGGACACTCAAGAGTTACTCCAGGCCCCTGTGATGACTGCTGGCTGGTGATCAACTATCCCTGCACAGCAGGAAGACCTCCAGCTCTGAGATTTGCCTATGTAAGTAAAAGCTGGTTTGAAAGCAATAAGATTTTGCTGCAGTGGTGAAGCGAGGCTCCTGCAATCCTCGTCTCCCTGTTCACCAGAGCACCACTAGATAATTCTCATATCTTTTGCTGACAGGTTTACAAATTGCCTCATTATCCTGTGAGTCTGCATTCTTCCACTCAGTGTGTGAGAGTAAACAAGCGAGACAAAATCACAACAAGCATGAATTCCCACTCCAAGGGTTTGTCAGGCACACAAGGGATGTTATAAGGAATTCATGCAGCACAACAAAAGTCTTGGTCAAAATAATTATTATGCTGACCACAGAAAGAAATATCTGGTTTGATTAGTTATTGGAACAGGATATTGATAAATTTTACATCTAATTCTCCTGGAGTCTACCCACTCAAACTTTATCTACAGGTACTCTGTGCATTTGTGCTAGTGCAGGGTTGCCATTTGAACAGCTTCTTCCTTCTTTGTCATTGTCTTACAGCATTATGTTTGTGTTAGCCGTCCAGTTGTACATCAACAGCTACTGGTTAAACATTTACATCATGAAAGTGTACACTGAATTGTAAGCTACAGCTGTGCTTGTGGTCCAAGGTGAGAAGCTGCTGCTTTCCTCTCTGGAGCTATTCAGCTGGTCTTTGTTCATTGGCTAGCTGCTAAACTTAGCACTTCTAGTGAGCAGCTCTGATCTCGGGAAAGGATGCTGTGTGTCCATTTTTAAGACTAGAAACTCAGCAAGGCTTTATTAAGTTTTATAACCAGGCTTGTGGGATTTTGAATCACATGTTTTATCAAGTCCCTCCCTTACTACCTGTGGTTCCCAAAGCAGGTGGAGGGGTCCTGCATTTGCTAATTATCTGGTTTGTATTTGACTTTGTGTGGTTGTTTGTTTGGTTTTCTTGAAAGCGTCAGTTGGGAAGCCTTGTGTGCAAATTGTCTTTCTTTGTAGCCAGAGAGAAAGAATTTCCCTGCCTTTCTTAAAACTCACTGGACCAGAGATGTAATACCTGTGGGCTGGAGCACTCTTGGGTGGGTGTCTGTGCTACCTTACAAGGTGTAGGTGTTAGCATCTTTAAGCAGGAGAGTGTCTATCTGAAGAGCAGGACTGTTACTAGGTCAGCTGTCAAAACTTCACTCTGAGTAAGCCTTTGCCATCACTGATGTCACTGTGATACTGTGATATGCTGAGAAGGCCCTTGCTTTGCAGATGAAAGAAATGCAGACTTGGTTTTCATGGGAAATTAGTAGAGAAACTAGCACTTACGTTTGATTTTCATAACATACAGACAAATGTTGGCATTTCCTCCATCAGCAACAACCTGGTTCAGTGCATCCACACCACCAGTGAGCTTGACCAGGAAAGGTTGATAATCTATGGCATGGGCAAGACATCAACTATATCTATTGTGGCAGAGATCTTCAGTCTCTGAAGGCAAAAAAAGAGTATTTTCCCTCAAAGTGTAAGAGCAGTAGCATGGTGACTAGGTTAAATCAATACAATACAACACAACAAACCAGGTTGGAAGAGCCCTTCAAGATCATCGCATCCAACCCTATCAACCAATCCAACCCACCCAACAATTAGATCATGGCACCAAGCACCCCATCAAGTCTCCTCCTGAACACCTCCAATGATGTGACTCCACCACCACCCTGGCAGACCATTCCAATGGGCAATCACTCTCTCTGTGTAGAACTTCTTCCTAACCTCCAGCCTAAACCTGCCCTGGTGCAGCCTGAGACTGTGTCCTCTTGATCTGGTACTGGCTGCCTGGGAGAAGAGACCACCTCCACCTGTCCACAACCTCCATTCAGGTAGTTGTAGAGAGCAATAAGGTCACCCCTGAGTCTCCTCCTCTCCAGGCTAAGCAACCCAGCTCCCTCAGCCTCTCCTCATAGGGCTTGTGTTCCAACCCCTCACCACTTTGTTGCCCTTCTCTGGACACATTCCAGCAAGTCAACCTCCTTCCTAAACTGAGGGGGCCCAGAACTGGACACAGGACTCAAGGTGTGCCTAACCAGTGCTGAGCACAGGGGCACAATGACCTCCCTGCTCCTGCTGGCAACTGTTCCTGATGCAGGCCAGGATGCCATTGGCCCTCTTGGCTGCCTGGGCACACTGCAGTGTACACTGTTCAGCGTACAATCAACCAGCACCCCCAGGTCCCTCTCTGCCTGGCCGCTCTCCAGCCACTCTGACCCCAACCTGTAGCACTGCCTGGGGTTGCTGTGGCCAATGTGCAGAACCCGCACTTGGATGTGTTCAATCTCCTGCCCTTGGCCTCTGCCCATCTGTCCAGCCTGTCGAGGTCCCTCTGCAAAGCCTCTCTACCCTCCAGCAGATCAACTTCTGCCCCCAGCTTGGTGTCATCTGCAAATTTACTGATGATGGACTCGATGCCCTCATCCAGATCATCAATAAAGATGTTGAAGAGCATGGGGCCCAGCACTGATCCCTGGGGCACACCACTAGTGACTGGCCGCCAGCTGGCTGTGGCACCATTCACACCACTCTCTGGGCTCGGCCCTCCAGCCAGTTCCTAACCAATGCAGTGTGTTCCTGTCCAGGCCATGGGCTGCCAGCTTGGCCAGAGTTTGCTGTGGGGGACAGTGTCAAGGGCCTTGCTGAGGTCCAGGTAGACCACATCCACAGGCCTCCCTCCCCACATCAGCCAGGCGGGTCCCCTGATCATAGAGGAGATCAGGTTGGTCAGGCAGGACCTGCCTTCCTAAAGCCATGCTGGCTAGGCCTGATCCCTTGGCCATCCCTGTAAGTGCTGCGTGATTGCACTCAAGATGACCTCTTCCATAACCTTGCCTGGCACAGAGGTCAGGCTGACAGGCCTATAATACCCTGGCTCTTCTAACTGCCCCTTCTTGTGGATGAGCACCACGTTGGCCAGCTTCCAGTCTTCTGGGACCTCTCCAGTGAGCCAGGACGCTAAAAAATGATGGAGAGCGGCTTGACCAGCTCATCTGCCAGCTCTCTCAGCACCCTAGGATGATCCCATCTGGTCCCATGGCCTTGTGGGGATCCAAGCAGCTGAAAAGATCTCTAACTATCCCATCCTGGCACAGGGGGTACTATGCAGCTCCCTGTCTCCTTCTGCCAGCTGTGCAGGCCAGCTGTCTGGAAGACGTTCTGCCCTGCTAGTAAAATTGAGGCAAAGAAGGTGTTAAGTCCCTCTGCCTTTTCCTCATCCTTTGTTACAACGCTCCCCTCCATGTCATCCAAGGAGTGGAGGTTGTCCTTGCCCTTCCTCTTGCTATTAATGTATTTATAGAAGGACTTTTTCTTGTCTTCACAGCAGAGGCCAGTCTGAACTCCAAATGTGCTTTGCCTCCCTAATTTTCTTCCTACAAGACCTAGCAACATCCCTAAACATCCATGGTTGCCTCCCCTTTCTTCCAAAGATGATACACCCTTTTTTTTCCCTTAGTTCTTTTAGAAGCTCATTGCCCATCCAGTCTGGCCGTCTGCCCCGGCGGCTCATCTTGCAGCACACTGGCACAGCCTGTTCCTGAACCTTCAGAGTTCTTCCTTGAAGCAACTCCAGCTCCCCTGGACCCCTTTGCTTTTAAGTGCTGTTTCCCAAGTAACCTTCTGAGTTAGTTCCTTGAGTAGCCTGAAGTCTGCCCTCCTGAAGTCCAGAGTGGAGGTCTTCTTGCTGCCCCTCTTAGCTTGGTTGAGTACTGAAAACTCATTATCTCGTGGTCACTGGCGACTAAACACCCTCCGACCACCACATCACCCACCAGCCCTTCCCTATTGGTGAAGAGGAGGTCAAGCATAGCCTCACCCCTGGTAGGCTCCCACAGCACCTGGGATAAGAAGCTGTCCTCCATGCACTCCAGGACCTCCTAGACTGCCTTCTCTCTGCTGTGTTGAGATCCCAGCAGATATCAGGCAGGTTGAAGTCACCCATGAGAAAGGTCAGGTGATCTTGAGACAGCCTTAAGCTGCCTATAGAATGCTTCATCGACATCTTCCTCCTGGTTGGGTGGTCTA
>JAAWVA010000450.1:0-22041 GCA_015227895.2 Colaptes auratus
CTGGACAGATGGGCAGAGTCCAATGGATGGCATTTAATAAGTCCAAGTGCCGGGTGCTGCACTTTGGCCACGGCAAACCCATGCAGAGCTACAGGCTGGGGTCAGAGTGGCTGGAGAGCTGCCAAACAGAGAGGGACCTGGGGGTGCTGATTGACACCCACCTAAACATGAGCCAACAGTGTGCCCAGGTGGCCAAGAAGGCCAATGGCATCCTGGCCTGTATTGGGAATAGTGTGGCCAGCAGGAGCAGGGAGGTCATTCTGCCCCCTGTACTCTGCATTGGTTAGGCCACACCTTGAGTACTGTGTCCAGTTCTGGGCCCCTCAGTTTAAGAAGGACATCGAGACACTTGAACGTGTCCAGAAAAGGGCAACAAGGCTGGTGAGAGGCCTTGAGCACAAGCCCTATGAGGAGAGGCGAGGGAGCTGGGATTGTTTAGCCTGGAGAAGAGAAGGATCAGAGGTGACTCATGCCCTCTACAACTACCTGAAAGGTGGTGTAGACAGGAGAGGGGTTGGTCTCTTCTCCCAGGCAACCAGCACCAGAACAAGGGGAACAGTCTCAAGCTGTGCCAGGGGAGGTTTAGACTCGAGGTGAGGAGGAAGTTCTTCACTGAGCGAGTCATTCGTCATTGGAATGGGCTGCCCAGGGAGGTGGTGGAGTCGCCGTCCCTGGAGGTGTTCAAGGGGAGATTGGACGTGGCACTTGGTGCCATGGTCTAGTTGTGAGGTCTGTTGGACAGGTTGGACTTGATGATCTTGGGGTCTCTTACAACCTGGTTATACTGTGATACTACTGTGATTTTTGCTCCTCACTTTGGGTCCTTTGAGTTCCTTTTGTGACCCCCACATTTGGCACCGCTCCCAATTGTCAACTCCTCCTCACCCTCCCCATCTTAATTATGGAAATAATTAATAATGGACCAATAATGCCACTAATAGTAATGTTTAAGAGAGCTAAGAATAAATATTGATAACTAATATGGCTAATAATCCTAATAATGGAAATAATTACTAATAGAGCTAAGAATCCTGCTAAATAGAGTAATGATGCTGATAATCCTATTAAAATAGAGCTAATAGTCCTACAATTAACAATAAGTAAAAGAGCTAATAATCCTAATTATAATTAATGGAGTTAATATTCCTGCTAATACTGATATGGCTAATAATCTGACTGGTGGTAATATTTAATAATAGACCTAACACCACCACTAATGCTAATGTTAACAGAGCCAAGAATCCTGCTAATGTTGATGAATGATATGGTAAGACCTCAGTCATGGAAATGATTAATAATAGGGCTGAGAATCTACTGACATTGAGTAATTGTGCTAATAATCCTGACTAATAACAGAGATAATTATCCTGTTAATAACTAATACAATACACCAGGTGGAAGAAGAGACCTTCAAGATCATTGTAATGCAGCTAATAGTAATACTAATAGTAATACTTAAAAGAGCTAATATAATTAATCTACCTAAGTCCTGCTAATAATGGTAAATAAGGTGGCTAACAGTAATAATAATAATATCAATGATAATGAAGCAGCTAATTGTGCTGCTAATAATAATAATAGGCATTAATCCTGCTAATAATTAATACCAGGGGATGCCCCCAGGGACTCAGAGCCTACCAGAGCTGTCTCCAGACCAAGCCCTGACCAAACCCTTCCAAATATTGAGCAGAATGGACCCAAGCCAGACCCAAACCTCCCCAATCCTGAGCTCAGCCTGACCAAATCCTGACCCAACCCAGACCAAAACCTCCCAAATCCTGAACCAAACTCCCAAAACCCTGGCAGGATGTGACCAAAGCCTGGTTCAATCCAGACACCAAATCCTCACCAAATCCACACAAACCTCCCAAATGCTGAACAAAACCTCACAACTTGGCCAAATCCTGGCACAAGCCAGACCAAGTCCTCACCAAAACCTGGGCACAGTCTGGCAGAATCCTGGCCCAAATCCCACCAAAACTTCCCAATTCTGCCCAAATCCCACCAAATACAGCCCCACTGCTGCTCCAATTCCAGCCCCACTGCTGCTCCAGTCCCACCCAATTCCAGCCCTACCGCGATTGAGAGATGGGGACAAAGCTTGATGCAAGCAAAGTGTCTACTTTATTGTACAAAGCCCTTTTCTTTATATAGGCTAACAATCAAAAGCAACTCGGGATTGGTAATTAGAGATTCGTGATTGGCTGCCGAGAAAATGCCAGGGAACACACATCCTTTGGCAAGGCTCAGACAGGTGTTAGACAAAAGACAAACGATCACACATCTCTTATCTAAGTTCGGAGAGAAGAAAAAAGACTCTACTGCAATGTTTGCAGGCTCTAATTCTCAGGTCGCTGGTGGCTTCCCTGAGTCACAATGGTCGTTGGTAATAGCTAAATACTTTTTTTTCCTTTACACAGCTGCAGTTTGCTCCCAGGTTTGTGGCCTACAAAGCTAAACCATTTCTTCTATCAGCTGAGCATTACTTGAGGTTCTACTCCCTCCATTCATTCCATCACAGCCCCACTGCTTCTCCAGTCCCAGTGCTGCTCCATTCCACCCATTCCAGCCCCAGTGCTGCTCCAATCCCAGCCCCAGTGCTGCTCCAATTCCAGCTCAAATCCTGCTCCAGTCCCACCCAATTCAGCCCCTGTGCTGCTCCAATTCCAGCCCCAGTGCTGCTCCTCTCCCACCTGCCATGATGAAGAGATAGGGCTCAGCCTGATTCAGGCCAGATGTAGTGGGTTGAGGCAGACCCCCTCCCCACACGGGCAGAAATGACAACTCAGACAAATGGATTGCAAAAGTGATGGAAAGTTTAAATAGGAAAAAAAAAGGAACAACAATGAAAGTTTTACAGAGAACCACAAGCCCGTGACAAAGAGAGAGAGATCCCATCACCACCTGGGGGGCATCCAACCCCCCCCCAGGACTCTTTCTCCCCCCCCAACCCAGCCTTGGGCCTGGGCAGGCCCAAGGGAGGCAGCTCATGCCATTTTACCCTGGCAGCAGCAGGGGACAAAAGAGGAAGTGAAGACCCACATGGATGTTTTATAGGGGAGCAGGGAATTGTGCGTGAAATACCTGGTTTCTGTGACCACCCAGTGGGCTGGACCCTTTTGGACCTCCCAGGTGTGGTCAGTGCAGTGCATCTAGGCCAGCACCCAGCCTAAACCACCACACCAGGTGTCCACTTGATTATGCAAACCCCTTTAGTATAGAAGCTAACACAGCACAGAAGCACTTTGTGATTGCTACAGAAGCAATCTGTGAGGTCAGTAACAGTTCAAGCCAATATCGTGGTGTCACTGTGGGTGAGGCAGGCCTGGTTGGAGGCTCCCCATACCTTCCATACCGTCACTAACCTTTCTGAGATCATGGAGCAAGTGCACTTGCTCCCATCTGCAAAAAGGGTAAGAAGGAGAAACCAGGGAACTCCAGGCCAGTCAGTCTCCTTTGTGCTCGGAAAGATCATGGAGCAGATCCTCCTGGAGGCACTACTGACTCAGAAGAGTAGTGAAGAGGTGATTGGGAGCAGTCACATGGCTTTGCCAAGGGCAAATCCTGCCTGACAACCTGGTGGCCTTCTATGAACAAGTGACAGCACTAATAGATGAGGAACGAGCAACTGATGTCATTTACCTGGACCTGAGCAAAGCCTTTGACACTGTCCCACACCACAGCTGGTCTCCAAGCTGGTGACACACGGGTTTGATGGATGGACCACTAGATGGATAAAGAACTGGCTTGATGGCCGCACCCAAAGAGTGGCTGTCAATGGGTCCATGTCCAGTGGAGGCCAGGGACAAGCAGAGTCCCTCGGGATCAGTCCTGGGACCAGGCTTGTTCAACATCTTTGTGGGTGCCAGACAGTGGCATTGAGTGCACCCTCAGCAAGGTTGCTGATGACACCAAGCTGTGCGGTGCAGCAATACAATACAATACAATGCAATACAATACACCAGGTTGGAAGAGACTTTCAAGATCATCGCGTCACACCCATCACCAATCCAACCCACCTAAATACAATACAGTACATACAGTACAATACAGTACAATACAACCCACTAAACAACTAAAAAACTAAACCGTGGCACCAAGCACCCCATCAAGCCTCTTCTTGAACACTCCAATGAAGGTGACTCCACCACTTCCACAGGCAGCTGATTCCAGTGGGCAATCACTCTCACTCACTCACAGACACGCTGGAGGGAAGGGATGCCATCCAGAGGGACCTTGACAGGCTGGAGAGGTGGGCACAAGCCACCTCATGAGCTTCAACAAGACCAAGTGCAAGGTCCTGCATCTGGGTCGAGGGCAATGCCAGGCACAAATCCAGGCTGGGCAGTGACTGGTGGGAGCAGCCCAGAGGAGAGAGACTTGGGGTGCTGGGGGAGGAGAAGCTCAACAGGAGCTCTCAATGTGCACTTGCAGCCCGGAAAGCCAATCAGATCCTGGGCTGCATCAGGAGAAGTGTGGCCAGCAGGTCAAGGGAGGTGATTCTCCCCCTCTGCTCAGCTCTGGTGAGACCCCACCTGGAGTACTGCCTCCAGTTCTGGAGCCCCTATTACAAGAGGGATCTGGAGGTGCTGGAACGTGTCCAGAGAAGGGCCACAAGGATGATCAGAGGGCTGGAGCACCTCTCCTGTGAGGACAGACTGAAGGAGTCGGGGCTGTTCAGCCTGGAGAAGAGAAGGCTCCGAGGTGACCTCATTGTGGCCTTCCAGTATCTGAAGGGGGCCTACAAGAAGGCTGAGGAGGGACTTTTCAGGCTACCAGGTAGTGATAGGACTAGGGGGGGGAAAGGAATGAAGCTGGAGGTGGGGGATTCAGGCTAGATGTGAGGAGGAAGTCTTCACGTGAGGGTGGTGAAGCCCTGGAATGGGTTGTCGGGTTGTCGAGGGAGGTGGTTGGCCCCATCCCTTGAGGTGTTGTGGTGGGTTAGCACCCTTTTCTGAGAACAAAAGAACAAAGCAGGGTGGAGGGCTTGCAGGTACTTTTCACTCCCTGCAGGGCATTTTTCACCTGGGAAGCTGAGTCTGTTCCACTCCCCCCTTCCTGCCAGCTAGGGTATAAAAAGCAGGACCTCGTAGCTGTTGGCCCCGGCTTTTCTGGCTTCTGCCTCTGCTGGACTGCAGTACCCTCCTGCTCCTCTGCCACGTGGTCGGACCTGCTGCCTCCACGCTTCCTCGAGAAAGGCTGTTTTGTATTATTCTCTTGTTTTTGTTCCCCTCCCTCCATCCTTGTTCCTTGCCCTTGTGAACCTTTTCCTGTTATTGTTATATATATATATATTGCTTAAAGACAACTCTTTGCCTCTCTACTTCCAAGCCGACTCCAAATTATTGTTTGGTGGATTTGCTCTTTCCTTTTCTCCCCTCTCTGTTGGGAGGGAAGGGGGGGGGGGGGGAGTAGGGGAGAGATTCTCAGCCTTACCCCCACCTGAGCTCATAACTTCCAGTTAAGGCTCAAACACCACAATTTTTGGCGCCTCCAACGTGGCTTGGAAATTAATCTTGTCTGGGAAAGCAAGACTGTCTGAAAAGGGGACTGGAAGTAGAGATGGTGATTTTGAAGAGCTGGTGGTCCAAGCCTTTGCATGGGGTTGGGCTGGATCTTTTGGACCCACATCTACAAATTAATAACTACCATGTGGTGTGGTTAATGATAGAGATGCTGATCCAATGATGAAAACTTTACAATGAAGCTCCACAGTTAACCCCTGATGCTCCTGCAAATGCAGTCTCTCTGGCATCAGTCACCACCGCAGGAAAAAGAAGTCAAAAATCATCGCCAAGCACAGATGGAGAGGAAGGAACTCAGCAGGCCCCAGCACCTCACAGAACCCAGCGGTGGATGAAGATGAGTCAGACTAGGAATAACTGTCACATCGTTACCCAGAAAGGAACTAAGGCAAACTCGTCTGGATTACGCAAGGAAAGAGGGTGGCGAATACTGAGCTGGGCCTGAGATGCTGGGACGAGGGGGTGGACACAGTGGACCTGGATAAGAGGGAGGCAAACTTTTAGGCTCCATGACTCGTGATGCTGGTCTGGACAAAGAGTTAGCCAAACTCGATGGAACACACACTCTCTGGGCCCGGATCCTCAATGCCATCAAGAGCCGGTACCGCTCAAGGGATGACCTGCCCTGGGCCCCAGTTAGATGGACAACTATGGAACAGGGCATTCGCTACCTGAGACAGATGGCTGTGCTGGAAATAATTGATGGGATGGCCAGCTCCCTTCGGACCCAGATGAGGTGCCCATGAGACGGCCCTTGTAAGAAGAAACTCACCCAGGGTGCTCCTCAAAATATGCTCCCCACATGAGGAGGGATACTCCTGACTGGACAGGATGGAAGTCCTAAAACTGTCTGTGAGTTTGCCAATGATTTAAGGAATATGAGGACAGCGTAAATCAGAAACCCTGATCTCAGCCATAGAAACTATGGCCAAGACATTGTCAAAGAGATCAAGACCTCCATGTCTGAACTGAAAAGGGGGAGTGATGCCTCCTTTTCCCCTTCTCCTCAGAATGGGTCCAGGTTTCAGCAATCAGGAACAGGCGACCTTCCCCTAGGAGAGCACCCCAAGCCAATCGGGGGATGTCAAGAGGGTCTCTGTGGAGGTTCCTCTGTGACCACGGAGAGGACATGGACACCTGGCATGGCCAACCCACATCTGCCCTCTGGAACAGAGTGCGGGAACTGCAAGGTGGCCACACTGGGGACAACTCATCCAGAAGAAGGGCTGCCCCAGTTTCCCAGAGGTCCCTCTCGCTCAGAGACCCTTCCCTAGTAACACAGGACCCTGTGACAAGTGTGGACATCGCCGCCAGCATTAGAGGTGCCCTACCTCCAGCCAGGTGGAGGCCAGGGATAACAGAGTACTGGGATGTGTATGTGAAATGGCCTGGCACTTCAGAAGCCCAGAAGTACCCAGCTCTGGTGGACACAGGGCCCAATGCACCCTGATACCATCGAGGTACAAAGGGGCTGAACCCATAAGCATTCAGGGAGTCACAGGGGGCTCACAAGACCTGACTGTACTGCAAGCTGAGATAAGCCTGACCGGGAATGAATGGGGAAAGCAGGACATAGTGACTGGTCCAGATGCACCTTGCATTCTTGGCATTGACTTTCTGCGGGAGGGATGCTTCAAGGACCCTAAGGGGCACAAGTGGGCATTTGGGGTGGCAGCTGTGGAGACTGCAGGCAAAGAACAGCTGTCCACCAAGCCCGAGCTGTCGGATGACCCCTCCGTGGTGGGCAGCCATAAGGTGCAGGATTTGAAGCTACCTATTGCCTCTCGCATAGTGCATCGCAGGCAATCCAGGACCAACAGAGACTCTCTGCACCCCATACACCAACTGATTCGACGACTGGAGAGCCAGAAGGTGATCAGCAAGGCTCACTCCCCCTTCAACAGCCTGATATGGCCAGTGTGGAAGGCAAATGGGGAATGGAGACTGACCGTGGACTACCGTGGCCTGAATGAGGTGACTCCTCCGATCAGCGCTGCTGTGCCGGACATGCTGGAGCTCCAGTACGAGCTGGAATCGAAGGCGGCAAGTGGTATGCCACAAGTGACATTGCTAATGCCTTTTTCTCCATTCCCATTGCAGAAGAATGCAGGCCACAGTTTGCTTTCACTTGGGGGAGTACAGTATCAGTGGAATCGGTTGCCTCAGGGCTGGGTCCATAGCTCGACCATCTGCCATGAGGTGATCCAGACTGCCTTAGAGAAAGGTGGGGCCCCTGAGCATCTGCAGTTCATCGATGACATCATCGTATGGGGTGAGAGCAGAGGAAGTCTACCAGAAGGGTGAGAAGATAATCGATATCCTGCTGGAGGCTGGCTTTGCCATCAAGAGAAGTAAGGTCAAAGGGCCTGCCAGGGAGATCCAGTTCCTGGGCGTTCAATGGCAGGATGGCCGTCGCCACATCCCTCAGGAGTGGTGAACAGGGTAGCCACTATGGTGCCCCGAACAAGAAAGAGACACAGTCCTTTTTGGGGCTTGTGGGCTTCTGGAAAATGCACATTCCAGGTACAGTCAGATTGTGAAGCCTCTCTTCCATGTAACAAGGAGAAAAAATGATTTTGTGTGGGGACCTGAGCAGCAGGTGGCATTCGACCAGATCAAATGAGAGGTGGTCCACGCTATGGCTCTGGGACCTGTTCGAACCGGACCAGAGATCAAGAACTGCTGTACACTGCGGCGGTGAGAATGGTCCTACGTGGAGCTTGTGGCAGAAGGCTCCTGGTGAAACCAGGGGCAGGCCCCTAGGTTTCTGGAGTAAGGGGTACAAAGGCTCCGAGGCCAACTACACCGCGACAGAAAAGGAAATCCTAGCTGCCTATGAGGGCGTCCGGGCTGCCTCTGAGGTAATTGGGACTGAGTCACCTCTATTTCTGGCTCCAAGGCTTCCAGTCCTGACCTGGATGTTCAAAGGAAGAGGCTCAACCCCACATCATGCCACAGATGCCACCTGGAGTAAGTGGATGGCCCTGATAACGCAGCGAGCTCGAATGGGGAGCTTCGAACGCCCTGGCATAGTGGAAGTGATCACCAACTGGCCAGAGGGTGCTGACTTGGGAATGCCACCAGAGCAGACAGTGACCCGTGCTGAGGAGGCTCCCCCATACAACGATCTCCCTGACCATGAGAAGGGCTATGCTCTATTTACAGATGGGTCCTGCCGGCTTGTGGGGAGCAAGCGGAGATGGAAGGCAGCTGTCTGGAGCCCAACAAGGCAAGTGGCGGAAGCAAGG
Organism: Colaptes auratus; assembly: GCA_015227895.2. Classification (NCBI taxonomy): domain Eukaryota; kingdom Metazoa; phylum Chordata; class Aves; order Piciformes; family Picidae; genus Colaptes; species Colaptes auratus. Next base: position 8,774 of record JAAWVA010000450.1, read on the forward strand.
GATGGAGAAGGCGAATCCAGTCAGTACGCAGAGGTAAAGCTGTCCAGCTGGCCCTGGATATAGCAGAACGAGAGAACTGGCCAGTGCTGTACCTCTACACTGACTCCTGGATGGTAGCCAATGCCTTGTTGGGGTGGCTGAAGGAATGGAAGAGGAACGGGTGGCAAAGGGAAGCCTGTTTGGGCCGCTGAGCTGTGGCAAGACATCGCTGCCTGCCTGGACAGGCTGCCAACAAAGGTACGGCACATCGATGCACACGTCCCCAAGAGCAGAGCCAATGAAGAACACCAGCATAACCACCAAGCAGATCTGGCTGCTAAAATCTCCCAAATAGACTTGGATTGGGAACACAAGGGTGAGCTGTTCTTAGCTCGCTGGGCCCATGACACTTCTGGCCACCAAGGGAGAGATGCCACATACCAGTGGGCTTGGGACAGATCAGTGGACATCTCTATGGAGGCCATCTCACAGGTCATCCATGAGTGTGACATCTGTGCTGCCATCAAGCAGGCCAAGCGCATGAGGCCTCTGTGGTTTGCGGGGCGATGGTCGAAATATAAGTACGGAGAGGCCTGGCAGATCGACTACATCACCCTGCCTCGGTCTCACAGCGGCAAGCAGTACGTACTGACCGTGGTGGAGGCAAGTACAGGCTGGCTGGAGACCTACCCAGTACCTCATGCCACTGCTCGCAACACCATCCTGGGCCTGGAGAGACATATCCTATGGAGACACGGCACCCCGGGAGGATTGAGTCAGACAATGGAACCCACTTCAAGAACCACTCATAAGAGACTGGGCAAAGGAACATGGCATTGAGTGGATTTACCACATCCCATACCATGCACCAGCTGCCGGGAAGATCGAGCGCTACAATGGCTTGCTAAAGACCACCCTAAAAGCCATGGGGGGGTGGAACCTTTAGGAACTGGGAAAACACCTAGCTCAAGCCACTTGGTTAGTGAACAGCAGAGGATCTGTGAACCCGAGCTGGTCCTGCCCAGTCCCACCTGCTGCAAACAGTGGATGGAGATGGAGTTCCTGTGATTGCTGAGAAGAACCTGCTGGGAAAGGCAGTGTGGGTTTTTCCTGCTGCTGGTGGGGGCAAACCAACCCGAGGGGTGGTCTCAGCTGAGGGTCCTGGTCACACCTACTGGGTCATGTTAGAAACTGGGGACATTCAGTGTATCCCACAGCGGAACGTGACTCTGGCTGAGAGGGGATGAACTCGGGGTGGGGGACACTTATCAATGTATTATAGTCATTGTGTAAATGTTATAAGTTGTTCTAAGTTTCTCCCTCCTAGCCTAATACCAGCCTAGCATCCAGGACACAACGTACACACTGCACACCAGTGCACCAGAGCTCCTGCATCATCGACCTGTACCCGATGTCCCTGCAGCAATGGACTGTACCCAATGTCCCTGCAGCAATGGACTGTACCCAATTCCCTACAGCAATGGACTGTTCCTGGCTTTTCCCTTCCAAAGACAAACTGATTCCTGATTTTTCTCCACATCCCTGCCCAGTTCAAGCAGCACCTACATTGACCATCACCAGAGAGAGAGAGAGACTTGCCCTGGGAGAGAGCGAGCCGGGATAACAAGGCACTTGCATCAAGGATCTGAATATCACGTGTCAAGATTGCATGAAGGGGCTGTGGCAGGAGAGAGGAAGTGGAACAGAGGGGTGGATTGTGGTGGGTTAACACCCTTTTCTGAGAACAAAAGAACAAAGCAGGGTGGAGGGCTTGCAGGTACTTTTCACTCCCTGCAGGGCATTTTTTGCCTGGGAAGCTGAGTCTGTTCCACTCCCCCTTCCTGCCCAGCTAGGGTAAAAAAAGCAGGACCTCATAGCTGTTGGCCCCGGCTTTCTGGCTTCTGCCTCTGCTGGACGAGAGCTACTGCAGCTCCTCCTGCTCCTCTGCCACGTGGTCGGACCTGCTGCCTCCACGCTTCCTCAGAGAAAGGCTGGTTTTGTATTATTCTCTTGTTTTTGTTCCCCCTCCCATCCATCCTTGTTCCTTGCCCTTGTGAACCTTTTTCCTGTTATGTTATATATATATATATATTGCTTAAAGACAACTCTTTGCCTCTCTACTTCCAAGCCGACTCCAAATTATTGTTTGGTGGATTTGCTTTCCTTTTCTCCCCTCTCTGTTGGGAGGGAAGAGGGGGGGGGGGAGTGGGGGAGAGATTCTCAGCCTTGCCCCCCACCTGAGCTCTTACCTTCCAGTTAAGGCTCAAACCACCAGCCTGATCTAGTGTGGGGTCCATGCCATGGCAGGGGGTGGTTGGAACTAGGTGATCTTGTGGTCCCTCCAACCCTAACTGAAACTATGAAACTATTAAACTTCTGTCCCTTCTGTCCCAGCAGCAGCCAAGTCCCTGTAAGCAGGGCTGGGGAGGCTGCTTAGGCAGCTAACAGGAACAAACCTTTAGAGGGTTGAGCTCAGTCCCTGGGCTCCTGAAGAGGTGGTGTGGTGCTGCAGCCAGGTGGGCCGGCCCGTAAGTGGGCGCAGGCCAGAGCCTGTGGCTCTCCGTGGGGCTTTCTGGGAGTGCCGGGCCGAGAGCAACCACCCTGTAGGCAGGGAAGTGTGTTGCCAGTGCCCGGCGGGAGGTTCAAGGAGGGACATGTTCATGTTGGGATGCCTCTTTCCCTCAGGCGGGGAGGAATTGGCATGTCCAAGGCCTTATTTTGTCCTTTTGGCAATCTTTGTCAAGGCAGCCAGAACGTAGTCCTGCTGTGTATCATCACTCCTTGTCCTGCTCCTTCAGATAGTCTTCATTTGGAAAGCACACTCAGAGTTGTCTTCAGACACACAAGCTGTGTCAAAGGCCAGCCTCAGCTGAATGTTTTGCCTGTTTATGTCACCTGGCAAAGTGAGCTGCAGTCCTTTTGTGCAAGGAGCCTGTCCTTCTTCCCTGTGGATTGTCACTTGCAGTAGTGCAAAATGGTTGAAGTACCATGCAGCCCCCACTGTGTCCGTGTGAAGTACAATTTGCTTTGATTCTGAACAACTTTTCTGGGCTCAGGATGAACCCCACAGGGGTAAGGGTGAATTTGTGTTCCCAGTGATTCTCTTCTTTGGGAGAGAATAATTTTTGTTCTGTTACTCTTGCGTGATGCCTCAGTGCTTTTAAAGAGTGGGAAGGAAATTTTAAGTGGTATGGAAGCAGTATTCAGCAGGGACACTAAGTACCAGTTTTCAGTTAGTCCGTGTGCCAGGCAATGCTGGTGAGAGGGCAGACTCAAATCAAACTCTCCAAAGCTTTACATCATGTTTTCAAATGGAGAAACTGCTCCTTCCCTTGCAGGGCATCCTGGCTTGTTTCTAGGCTTAAGCATCTGTTGTGGGCATTCTTTGCCCTTTTTAACCCTCATAAACACCGGGGGGGATTCTTCAGGGAACATTTTAGCTCAACCACAGCACTTTTGTCTGCTGTTACTGTCTGTAAAATTTTGCCAGTGCTTCTGTCACAAAAAGGGGTTTATTTCTGCCGTAGCTTGTAAGCTGGTGACCACTACAGGAGCACCACTCTGTTGTTCACAGAGTGTTTTGTTGTTGCAAACTTGGGACAAATATGAGGTTTAGGTGAGTTACTCTCTTTAGAAGTGTCTGCTCAGGCATCCTCTTCCTGGATCTCTTGGACAGAAGAAAGGTTTGTCTCTCTCTGTTTGCAGTGCCCTGATGAGGACTTGTACCAACACAGGCTCAGAAAGCTGAAACCGCCGAAGGGTTTTAATGGATGAGAGGAAAGCTCAGCCATTTGCTGAAGGTGCAAACCTTACCCAGAAGGCTGCCCCCGGCTCGGGGTGCTAAAAAGAACAGGAGTGTAGACCCTCAGCTGTCTCTGTCTTTTATTCTGTGATGCCACGTGGGGGTGGGCGAGGATGCAGCAGAGGAGCAGTGAGGGAGGGGTGGGGGCAGCCTCCCACAAAGGCTGCTTGCAGAGCTGCATGTTTGAAATGCCTGAACGGTCTTGGAGGGAAGGGAAAGCCCTGGGAAAGTGTGAGTGTGAGGTGTTCCAGCAGAGCTGTTCCAGCTGTGCTGTTTATAGAGAGCTTGCAGAAGGACAGTGATTTGTGTGCAGCAAGGCTTTGACATGACTCCCCCTGGATCTCTCTTATCTTGAAATGCTTCCGGAACAGAACAGCACATCCTGAGCAGACCATAGAGGGTTTGACCCAGAAATAGAAATATCAGCTGTGTCTCTCTCAATTAAAACAGTGGATTGGCTTTGGTGTGTGATTGTGATGTGTTGTTTTTCCTTTGAATGGAAAAAGCCCTGAATGGAGCTCAGCTAAGCTGCTCCTCAGGCAGAGGCGGAGGACCTGCCCCAGACCTACTGTGTTGGGAGTCTGTTACAGGGGTCTGCTGTTATCTAAAGTGGGCCTGGCGGATATGAAAGGGGAATTTGGGGGTATCTGAATGGTTCTGAGGGCCTCTGGAGGGTCCTGAAGGAGTTGGGGTGGGGTGGTGGTGTTAGGGTCAGGTGTCTCTGTGGGGTTCCAGGTTTTGGGGTCCTGCAGGACCTGGGGAGGTCTCACTCTGGGTTTTAGTGTACCTGCAGCCCTGGGATGCCCCAGCTTCGTCTCTGCCTGCATCTAAAGGTAAGCTGGGTGCACCTCAAGGGCTTTAGAATGTGACAAAGGACGTCTCGGGACATGTAAACAGGACTGGGGGGCACCAAGATGGTTCTGACCTCACCAAGACGCTGGCTGGACAGTTTGCTTTATTTTCTGCCATTTTTGGGGTGAATCAAAGGGAGTGGGGGCATTCTGGGTGGACTGATTGTGCCAGGTGGGGCAGGCGGATGCTGCAGCAGAGGAGCAGGTGAGCGAGGGCTGGGGGCACCCCCCTAAAGTGCTGAAAATGCTTGGAGGGGACCACAAAGTATTTAAAACTGTAAGTACTGGCATGAGGCGATGAGGAGCCAAACCTCTCGTTTTCAGCTGGAGAGGGAGGAATTGGATTGACTGCTGTGTAAGAAAGCTTTGGAAATAACTCCCTGTCTTCCCTCTCTTTTTTAAAGGCTTAGAAAATTGAAAACCAGAAGCCACAGAGGGGCTTGAGCTATAAGCAGAGCCTGTGTCTGTGCGAATTAAAAACAGGGGCTTGTGCGCATTGTGGTTTGTAACGTAAATGGAAAACATTCTGAGCTGAGCCGCGCCGCTGCCCACACCCAGAGGAGTGCTCAGTGCTGCCCCACGTGTGTAATGGCATGGCAGCCATGAATACAGCGCATGCGCCCTAGGCAGGCTCTGCTGGCACCAGTGTGAGGGGCGCAATCATTGGTATGGATACAGTGCATGCGCCCTAGGCAGGCTCTGTTGGCGCCAGGGTGAGAGCGGCGCAATCATTGCTATGGATACAGTGCATGCGCCCTAGGCAGGCTCTGTTGGCGCCAGGGTGAGAGCGGCACGATCGTTGCTATGGATACAGCACATGCGCCCTAGTCAGGCTCCGTTGGCGCCAGGGTGAGAGCAACGCGATTGTTGCTATGGATACAGCACAAGCGCCCTAGTCAGGCTCCATTGGCTCCTGTGTGAGAGCGGCGCGATCGTTGCTATGGAACCAGCACGTGCGCCCTAGCCAGGCTCTGTTGGCGCCAGGGTGAGAGCGGTGCGATCGTTGCTATGGATACAGCGCGTGCGCCGCAGAGGGTGCAGATGCACGCACGCGTCACGGGTTCTGCTGTGCCTTCATGGCACACAGGCGGGCACCGTGGCGTGCAGCTTTGGCACAGGAATGGTCACGGAGAGCCCTCGATTCGGCGTCCGATCCCATTCCGTGCCCCACGCTGCCTGCAAACCGCCGTCCTTTGGCAGGGGAAGGGGTCCCGGCGCATTCGGGGAGCTTGCAGTCCGGTTTGCGGTGTCGCTGCCGGCCTGGGCTTGGCCGCCACGTTCCACATGCTCAGCAAGAAAACTGGAGGGCAGGTTGGCGAGTGGACTACTCTCCAGGACTGGATTAACATCACTCAGCTGATGGTGAGCAATAGTGTTCATTTCCATTCGTTATCCTCCTTAGGACTGCTGCTATTCCTATTATTGTTGTTTTATTTACATGTAGTTAGGGTTGGGACACAAGGTCATGGAAGTGTCAGTAGGGCAGAAGCTCCAGTTTCAGAAGCCTGTATTTCATGTTGCAAGGAGGTCATTCTACAACTGAACACAAGAACCATGAAGTGCAAACAAAACAATTTCCCGAGCTCATCCACATACCAGAGCTCATGAAATTCAGGCCTGCCTTACTCTAGTTTTGGATCTCTCAAGGGGAAAAGTGAAGAGGAGGAGAATTCTTTAGCTTTCTCTCTATTTCCCCCCTGCCCCCCCCCCCCTTGATACACTTTGTCTTGCTGATTGAGTCACAACTGTGACATTCAGTTAGGTGGTGACCTGTGTAGTTGGGATAACACCAAAAGAAGGCCAAAAGAAAAGGAATAATTTGTCATAAAAAGCCCACAATTCCTGTAGGATTCCCAGTTCCTACTTAATATCAAGCAGTCTGGGGATTGGTTTGGTTGTTTTTTTTTTTCTTGTTGTCCTGCAAAGATTTGGATAGGAATTTCTAGGTATTAACTACAGCCAGAGCAAGCCTCTAATTGCCCTGGGAATGCAGTGAAAACCTTTTGGGAATTGTTTCTGCTGTGTTACTCCTAAAGCTATGAACACACACACACACTCAGACACACACACACACACTCAAAAAGTTGTTAACAGAGTTTCTTTGTGCTTTCCAGGTCTGGTGCGTTCAGACTCACAGGATCTTCCTGGGCCATCCAATTACAGTTTCTGTTGACGCTTCTCAGCTCTTGCCTCCAGTTTGCTGACAGAGGATGTTGGGTTTGTGGGTCCTGGCAGTGACAGTTTTCCAAAGAGGAGCTCTGAGGCCAGCTGCAAGGTTAGTTGTTTTGGATGCTTCTGAGGTGCCTGTGCTTGAAACCCCCCAGTCTGCAGCCAAGGCCCTGCAGAGTGGTGCTCGCAGTAGCTGTGTGCAAGACTGCCATGGCCTGAGAATGCTGTGCAGCTGTTAAACCTTTCCTTTTGTTGAGGCACAGCCTTTCTGAATTCTTTTCTTTAATGTTTTTATTTTTCCCCACCCCCAAGGTCATGTGCAACTGTCTGATTTTGGGTAAGCACAGGTGTAAAGAAGGCTGAGCGAGCTGAGCTCTACAGGACCCTCGCGTGCCACCCAGCAAGTGACTTCTGTGAGTACAAGCTGTCCTCGTTCAACAGGAGATAGCTGAGAGCTGAAGCCAGAGCACACCCTAATTCCCTCAGGTTCCTCTTCAGCTACTCCTCATGAGGCTTGTTATCCAGACCCTTGCCCAACTTTGTTGCCCTTCTCAGTGAGGCTTTGGGGTCTCTGCGCAGTCCCTGTTGTGTCTTGGGTCTGCGTGGGATTGGTAGTGACTCGGTGCTCCGGTTTGGGTGGCTGTAGGGCAGCAGGTCCCCACAGGCCCGTGCCTTGCTTTATGTTCCACAGCTCTGGGCCAGCCATGAGCCCCAGGGGAAGGGAATTTCAGCATGTGGCAGGTTAGTGGAGGCAGCTTCCTGAAGAATGGCTTTGGAGTGTTGTTTAGGTCTTGTTTTTATGGTTGTCTCACTCTTGTTTTCTTTCCTTTTTTTTCAGGGATCTTAACTGCTTTGCCTGAGGACAAGTTGCAGACATGTGTTTGGCCTCAGCCGCAGAGCCTGACAGGGAGCGGGATGCTTTGGGGTCAGGATGTGGAGCTGTGGAAACCAAATCCTCACTGCAAAAAGACAGGAATATTTGTCATAGAAAGCCACAATTCTGTAGGCTTCCCAGTTCCTACTTAATACTATTAGTAATCTTTGTACTTTGCAGCATTTCATTTGTTATTTTCCCAGTCCCTTTATCTCCCTTCTGCACACTGTGTCCTCAGTCCTCCTTTCAACATCTGCCCCCTTCAGTTGCTTTGCTGTGCAGGGGAGGAGGAACAAGTAGGCCTTGTTGCTTTTCCTTTCTCATCAATGATGTCCAGTTCCACACTAACTATGAGAAGACAAGGCTTAGCCACGTAACGCCGGCGTCTGGAGTGGCTGCAGACAGCAGCGTTCCCTGGCCTAGGCGTGCCAACGTTTGCACTGCGGCAGAAACGCTCACAGAGCGATTGAGAAATGATGGCCTCTTGGCATCCGTGGGGCTCTGATCCTCCATACTGGGAGAGAAGGACGATGAAATTGCTTCCTTGCCCCAGCATGTCTGTTCAGATAGCTGCTGCTTAGGTGTAACAGAAGGTTTACCAATCAGTATTCGCTGAGGAATTAAACCCTCTGAAATGGCGGTTGCGGCGGCTGCTGCTGCTGCTGCTGCTGCTGCTGCGGGGGTGATTACTGGCTGGTGTTTAAAATTCCTGGATGTGTGAGCAGCCCTTTGAATGTGTGTGGATGTGATGAAAGTACCCTGAGGCCTTACATAGGCTTAGTGTCATTGAGCTGGAGAAGAACTGGCTTGTATGAATTCAGTCAAGTTATGTAATTAAAGTGAATCTGATTGGAGTCGGATATAAAACATGTAGTGAAGCTTCATCCCTTCCATTTTTGTCTGGTCTGTATTCTAATCTTCCCCGTTGGTTTAGCCCATCGTTTTTTATGCTGTCTTTCTCTATTACTATGGCTAAATGCCCCCATCCCCCTAATAGTTCCTCATGTATTTCCTAGGTAGAGTTGTTTTTCCCTCTGACCTTTTTCTTCTTGTCCGTCTTTGTGTTATTTAAGCGGTATGCAAAGCTGCCTCCGTGCTGTGTGTAAAGCTTGAGCAGCAGTGAACTTTGGCATTCTTGCCTTATGTTCCATCCACTACTCCTTTGCAGCCTTCCCAGGCTTGTGGTGGTGTGAGCTGGTTCACTTGCATTCAGTTCGTCGGGGGCCAGGCCTTCCTTTGGGCTGATAGTCTGGCCAAAGGTCTAAGGTTCGGTGATTTGTGGGAAAGGAAGGAGCTGCTGGCTGGGCAGTTTGCTTTGTTTTGTGCTTTGTGGGGGGTGAAGCCAAAGGGAGGGGAGGGCTGGTGGGTGGACTGATTCTGCAGGTGGGGCAGGGGCATGCTGCTGCAGCAGAGGAGCAGGTGAGCGAGGGCTGGGGGCACCCCCTAAAGTGCTGCAAATTCTCAGGTGGGCCACAAACTATTTAAAAGTGTAAGTGGGGGCGTGAGGCAAGAGGCGGAGCAAAAGCTGTGGTTTGCAGCCGGAGAGGGAGGAATTGGATTGAGGGCTGCGTATGAGAGCTTTGGAAACGCCCCCCCGGCTGCCCTCTCTGTTTTCAAAAGGGTTTTAGAATTGAACAAAAACAGCCAGCTCGGGGCCCAGCTGCTGCCCAGGCCCAGGGAGGGGCTCCGTGCTGCCACCCTGTGTGCAATGGCCGGCAGTGCAGGCGTGTGGCGGCGTGTGCCGCCCCGTGCGGTAGCGTCGTGAGCATCGCTATGGATACAGCGCATGCGCCCTAGCCCGGCTCTGTTAGCGCCACTGCGGTAGCGTCGTGAGCGTCGCTATGGATACCGCGCATGCGCCCTAGCCAGGCTCTCTTCGAGGCAGTGTCGCGATCATCGCTAAGGATACAGAGTGTGCGCCGTGGCCGGCCTCCTCGCAGGCTGTGCCGTGCTTTGATGGCGCGCAGGCGGGCGCCGCGGTGTGCAGCTCTGGCACAGGAATGGTCACGGAGAGCCCTCGATTCGGCGCCTGACGCCGTTCTGTGCCCCACGGTGCCTGCGAGCTACCATCCTTTGGCGGGGGAAGGGGTCCCAGCGCATTCGGGGAACTTGCCATGCTGTTTCCGCTGTCGCTGCAGGCCCAGGACTCCCCGGTCTCTTCCTTCTGGCGTCTGCAGCTGATCTGGGGGCATCCGCGTGGCTTTTGGGGGTGAGAGAGGAGGTCTGGGGGCAACTCAAAGGCTCTGGGGATAGCTAAAGTTCTCGTGGGCTCATCTAAAAGGGTCAAGGGTCGTGTAGAGGCACCTGGGCACCTCCGAGCGACCCTTTGGGAGCTCTCTGCAGGCTGCCGCGGGAGCCGGGGTGTCTCGGTGTGGGTTTGCATTTGGATTCATGCTGCAAACAGTGGTGATGACGCAGGGACATTTTCATGACCGCTGAGCTCTCTATTTTTTCCCCCCCACCTTGATAAACTTTGTCTTGCTTGTCTTTGTGACATTCAGTTAGGTGGTGACTCTGTAGTTTGGATGACACCAAAGAAGGGCAAAAGAAAAGGAATAATTTATCATGAAAAGCCCACAATTCCTGTAGGATTCCCAGTTCCTACCTAATAATATTAAGCAATTTGTGGTTTGGTTGTTTGTTTTTTGTTTGTTTGTTTTTTTTTTTTATTGTGCTGCAAAGGTTTGGATAGGAATTTCTAGGTATTAACTCCAGCCAGAACAAGCCTTCAAGTGCCCTGGGAGTGCAGTGGAAACCTTTTGGGAATTGGTTCTACTGTGTTACTCCTAAAGCCATGAACACAGACACACATACACACACAAAGTTGTTAACAGAGTTTCTTTGTGCATTCCAGGTCTGGTGCGTTCAGACTGGCAGGATCTTCCTGGGCCATCCAATTACAGTTTCTGTTGATGCTTCTCAGCTCTTGCCTCCAGTTTGCTGACAGAGGATGTTGGGTTTGTGGGTCCTGGCAGCGACAGTTTCCAAAGAGGAGCTCTGAGGCCAGCTGCAAGGTTAGTTGTTTTGGATGCTTCTGAGGTGCCTGTGCTTGAAACCCCCCAGTCTGCAGCCAAGGGCCTGCAGAGTGGTGCTCGCAGTAGCTATGTGCAAGTCTGCCATGGCCTGAGAATGCTGTGTAGCTGTTAAACCTTTCCTTTTGTTGAGGCACAGCCTTTCTGAATTCTTTTCTTTGATGTTTTTATTTTTTTCCCCCCAGGGTCATGTGCAACTGTCTGATTTTGGGTAAGCACAGGTGTAAAGAAGGCTGAGCGAGCTGAGCTCTACAGGACCCTCGTGTGCCACCCAGCAAGTGACTTCTGTGAGTACAAGCTGTCCTCGTTCAACAGGGAGATAGCTGAGAGCTGAAGCCAGAGCACACCCTAATTCCCTCAGGTTCCTCTTCAGCCACTCCTCATGAGGCTTGTTATCCAGACCCTTGCCCAACTTTGTTGCCCTTCTCAGTGAGGCTTTGGGGTCTCTGCGGAGTCCCTGTTGTGTCTTGGGTCTGCCGTGGGATTGGTAGTGACTCGGTGCTCCGCTTTGGGTGGCTGTAGGGCAGCAGGTCCCCACAGGCCCGTGCCTTGCTTTATGTTCCACAGCTCTGGGCCAGCCAGGAGCCCCAGGGGAAGGGAATTTGAGCATGTGGCGGGTTAGTGGAGGCAGCTTCCTGAAAAAAATGGCTTTGGGGTGTTGTTTAGGTCTTGTTTTATGGTTGTCTCACTCTTGTTTTCTTTCCTTTTTTTTCAGGGATCTTAACTGCTTTGCCTGAGGACAAGTTGCAGACTTGTGTTTGGCCTCAGCCGCAGAGCCTGACAGGGAGCGGGATGCTTTGGTGTCAGGATGTGGAGCTGTTGGAAACCAAATTCCTCACCGTGAGTGGCTCAGAAACGAATTTCCTTTGGTAGCTGGGGGCAAGAATGTCACTGTGGTAAGGTGCTGCAACATGCCAGCCTTGGGGACTCTAAACACCTCCTCCCTTAAAGCTTGCATGGAGGAAATTAATTTCTGCCTTGGCCGCTCTGTGACTCTTGGTCAACGTGCTTCTCCCGCTCTGCAAAGACTTTGGCTGGACAAGATGCAGCAGGTTTGTAATACTTGATTTTGCTGCCAAATGCTGAGGATCCTGCGGCTCACCTGTGTGTATCTGTCGAGCAGAGTAGCACAGAGCTTTCCTTAGGTCTTTCCAAGTCCTGACGCTTGCCAAGTGTGAACGGCTTAAGGTGTGAGGTGATGAAAACCGAAGGGAGTTTTCAGTGGTGGGGAGTAGCCTCTGCCCTGCCGAGAGACCATCGTGTGGTGTAGCTAAGATCTCCATCAGGGAATCTTTCCCTCGGAGAAATCACTTTACAGTCAGTGGGTAGCAAGCAAGAAAGCTGTCTGGATCTGGCTGATGTGGTGGCCAAAGCAGTTGAGGTCTCGGCTGAGCCTGCTGCTTTGTGTCGAGCTATCACTGTGAAGATCATGTGTGAAGAGCCTCTGTCACAGGTGTAGCTTTTATTTGTGGAGTCAAGCCTTCATTCTTCTTGTTAAACGATGGAGAAAAACCCAGCATGCCAGGGGATTTTAGCTGGGTTAAAGGTCACAGAATCATAGAACCAACCAGGTGGGAAAAGCCTCAGAGATCATCAAGTCACAACCTATTACCTAATACCTAACACCTCATGAGTACTAACCATGGCTCCAAGTGCCACATCCAATCCTTTTTTGAATACCTCCAGGGCCAGTGACTCCACTACTTCCCTGGGCTGCGCACATTCCAATTACCATAACTCTTCCTGGGAAGAACTTTCTCCTCACCTCGAGCCTAAACTCCCCTGGTGCAGCTGAGAGTGTCCTCCTGTTCTGTGGCTGGTTGCCTGGGAGAAGAAAATAACCTCCACCTGTCTACAACCTTCTTGAGGTAGCTGTAGAGAGCAATAAGGTCTCCCTGAACCTCCTCCAGGCTAAACAACCCAGCTCCCTCAGCCTCTCTCATAGGGCTTGTGCCCCAGATCCCTCCCCAGCCTCATTGCCCTTCCTAAACACGTTCAAGTATCTTAATATTCTCCTTAAATTGAGGTGCCCAGAACTGGCCACATGCTCTCGCTTTCCCTGGCAAAAGGTTGTTCTCTTTCTCACTCACTCAAGGATTCGCAAATCAGTGATGAGGTGAAATAGATCAGAAGCACAATAATACAATACCATAATACATACCAAGGTGAAAGAGACTTCAAGATCACCACGTCAAACCTCAACCAAACCAACACCACCTAAACAACTAACCCATGGCACCAAGCACCCCTTTAAGTCTCCTCCTGAACACCTCCAGTGAAGGTGACTCCACCAACTCCACGGGTAGCCGATTCAATGGGCAATCACTCTCTCTGTGTAGAACTTCTTCCTAACATCCAGCCTAAACCTCCCTGGCGCAGCCTGAGACGGTGTCCTCTTGTGTTCTGGTACTGGCTGCTGGGAGAAGAGGCCAACCTCTGCCTGTCTACAACCTCCCTTCAGGTAGTTGTAGAGAGCAAGAAGGTCACCCCTCAGTCTCCTCTTCTCCAGCTAAGCAAACCCAGCTCCCTCAGCCTCTCCTCATAGGGCTTGTCTTCCAAAC
>JAAWVA010000451.1:0-22040 GCA_015227895.2 Colaptes auratus
TCCAGCCTAGAGGCCATTTCCTCTCATCCTATCACTTGTTTCTTGGGAGAATGAACACTCACCTTGCTCCAACCTCCTTTCAGGGAGCCAGAAGCTTCCTTCAGGGCCTGAAGGTCTCCTCTCAGCCTCCTTTTCTCCAGACTAAACACCCCCTGGTTCTTCGCCTGCTCCTCCCCAGCCCTGTTCTCCAGACCCTTCCCCAGCTTTGTTGCCCTTCTCTGGACCTGCTCCAGCTCCTCAATGTCCTTCTTCGAGTGAGGGACCCAAAAGTGAGTCCAGCATTCAAGGTGTGGCCTCAGCAGCGCTGAGTTCAGGGGACAATCCCTGCCCTGCTCCTGCTGGCCAGGCTGCTGCTGCTCCAGGCCAGGCTGCTGGTGGCCTTCTTGTCCAGCTGAGCCCACAAAACAGCAGGGTCTGCAGGCTTTATGCAATTCCCTCGCTACCAGAGGGATTCTCAGCTCACAATTTAGATGTCTTAGGGCTCTTTCAGCATCACAAATCCAATCACTCCCAGGTGTGAATTAAGCCTGATCAAAATCAGATGCAATGGGTTTTTTTCCCCCATAATGACCATAGGGTTGTCTTAAGCCTGGGTGGTTATGGATAAGCTATGTGCTGCTGCTTTTAAAGGCAGGGGAAACATTTGCCTGTGTTAGGAAGGGCTAGAACTAAAAGAGCAGAACTTCCTCATGTCTACATCTATAGTTTCATAGTTTCATAGTTTCAGTCAGGGTTGGAAGGGACCACAGGGATCATCCAGTTCCAACCCCCCTGCCATGGGCAGGGACACCCCACACTAGATCAGCCTGGCCACAGCCTCATCCAGCCTGGGCTCAAACACCTCCAGGGACAGGGCCTCAACCACCTCCCTGCACAACCCATTCCAGGGCTTCACCACTCTCATGGGGAAGAACTTCCTCCTCACCTCCAGCCTGAATCTCCCCACCTCCAGCTTCAGTCCATTCCCCCTAGTCCTATCACTACCTGACACCCTGAGCAGTCCCTCCCCAGCCTTCCTGTAGCCCCCTTCAGATCCTGGAAGGCCACAATGAGGTCACCTGGGAGCCTTCTCTTCTCCAGCCTGAACAGCCCCAACTCCCTCAGTCTGTCCTCACAGGAGAGCTGCTAGAGCCCTCTGCTCCTCCTCGTGGCCCTGCTCTGGACACCTTCCAGCCTCTCCAGATCCCTTTTGTAATCCCTTGAACTGGTTGTGGTAGTGAAGTTATAATCATCTCTTTATGATCTCCCTGGCTGCGTTCCTGTGTGATCTGCTCTAGGTGACCCTGCTCTGGCAGGGAGGGTTGCACTGGGGAGCTTTCAAGGTCCCTTCCAGCCCCTAACATTCTGAGATTCTGTGAATTCACACTCAAATGACATGGGTGGAGTTCAAGGAGATGATAGAGTCACAGAATTGTCAGGGCTGGAAGGGAGCTCAAGGATCAGCCAGTCCCAACCCCCCTGCTCCAGACCTCTCCCCAGCCTCATTGCCCTTCTCTGGACACCTTCAAGAAAAGTCCTACTTGAGCCTATGGCCAGTTCCTATTTTGGCCTGGAGAAGAGGAGGCTCAGGGGAGACCTTCTTGCTCTCTCCAACTCCCTGCAGGGAGGTTGTAGCCAGGTGGGGGTTGGTCTCTTCTCCCAGGCACCCAGCACCAGAACAAGAGGACACAGTCTCAAGCTGTGCCAAGGGAAGTTCAGGCTGGAGGTGAGGAGAAAGTTCTTCCCAGCAAGAGAGATTGTCCCTTGGAATGTGCTGCCCAGGGAGGTGGTGGAGTCCCCATCCCTGGAGGTGTTCAAGAGGGGATTGGATGAGGCCCTTGGTGCCATGTTGAGTTGATCAGATGGTGTTGGGTGAGAGGTTGGACTTGATCTCTGAGGTCTTTTCCAACCTGGTTCATTCTCTGATTAAGACTCTCTGTTGTTCCTCTTTCTGTCTCTGCCTCCCTGCTGCTCTGCAGTCCTCAGCCTTGAATGTGCTAGGATTAAAACAAAACAACCTCTTTTATTCTTCTTTATTCTCCCCCCCCCAGTTTTTGGTTGTTCTTTTGTGGAACAGTAACTCTCCAGCATTCTTGCAGTGTCTCAGTGCCTGTCACAAGTCCCTCCAGTACATAACTTTAAGACAAGAAGTCCAATATTGATTTATATGTTTGGCTTCCCCCCTTTGTTCTACCTAAGAGCAATGATTTCACTTAGCTATTATGATGGATAAAACTTCAGAGATAATTAAATACATTAAGTCCCTAAGGGGAGGCTTACTTCAGGGCTCAAGCATTCAGGCTTTGAAGCCTTTGCAAAGTGTCAGACCCACCTTTGCTTCAGTGCTGGGACTGAAAAATAGCCAGCAAGGCCTCTCTGAGCACACAGGGTGCAAGGGGCTGTGCAAGAATCCATCACAGGATGCCAGGGGCTGGAAGGGACCTCCAAAGCTCACCCAGTCCAAGCCCCCTGCCAGAGCAGGGTCACCCAGAGCTGCTCACACAGGAACACATCCAGGTGGGGGTTGAATAGCTCCAGAGAGGGAGACTCCACAGCCCCCCTGGGCAGCCTGTGCCAGGGCTCTGTCACCCTCACAGGGAAAACAAATTTCCTCCTGTTTCCATGGAGCTTCCTCTGCCACAGCTTCCACCACTGCCCCTTGTGCTGGCATTTAGAATCCTGGATTCTAACAAAATTCACCAGACTGGGAGAAAGTCTTTGCACTGGGTGTGGGGAGACTCTGGCACAGGCTGCCCAGGGGGCTGTGGCTGCCTCCTCCCTGGAGGAGTTCAAGGCCAGGCTGGAGGAGGCCCTGAGCAGCCTGGGCTGGTGGGAGGTGTCCCTGCCCATGGCAGGGGGTTGGAGCTGGATGATCTTGAAGGTCTCTTCCAACTTAAACCATTCCATGGATCCCTGAGTTTCTTTCTGTATTTCCTGTAACATTTCCTATCCCCTCACTGGCTGAATAACAACTCTGACTTCAGAAACTTACTGAAGCAGCCATGGCTGGGTGCTGGCAGTCTTGTTTGTTCGTGCCCATGGCAGTGCCAGATGGATGCTGTCATGCCAAGAGTGGCAACACCTCTCAGGGTCTTTTCTTTCCCCTGCCTGAAACCAGCTTTTCCCTTCCAAACACTCATCATGGAGTCATAGAAGCACAGGTTAATTTTGGTTGGAAAAGATCTTTGAGCTCATCCAGCACAACCCTTCTCTAACTCTGCCCAGGCTGGGGCTGAACCCTGGCCCTCAGCACCACAGCTCTGCCTCTGAAGCACCTCCAGGGATGGGCATTCAACCACCTCCCTGGGCAGCCTGGGCCAGGCTTTGAGAAGCCTTTCAGGGAAGAAGTTTCTTCTAATGCCCAACCTAAACCTCCCCTGGTGCAGCTTGAGGCCATTTCCTCTCATTCTATTACGCAGAGCCCAACCCCCACCTGGCTCCAACCTCCTTTCAGGGAGCTGTAGAGAGCAAGGAGGTCTCCCCTCAGCCTCCTCTTCT
Organism: Colaptes auratus; assembly: GCA_015227895.2. Classification (NCBI taxonomy): domain Eukaryota; kingdom Metazoa; phylum Chordata; class Aves; order Piciformes; family Picidae; genus Colaptes; species Colaptes auratus. The sequence continues at coordinate 3,478 of JAAWVA010000451.1, forward strand.
CCACACTGCACACCCCCAGCTCCCTCAGCTGCTCCTCCCCAGCCCGTTCTCCAGCCCCTTCCCCTGCTTTCTTGCCCTTCTCTGGACCTGCTCCAGCTCCTCAGTGTCCTTCTGGGAGAGAGGCCAAGAACACAAAAAATGTTTACAATTGTCATCTTATTGGAACTCAACAAGTTAACACCTAATTGTTAGGTGTTCAGGACCATCCCTTTGACAGCAAGATACTGAAAGCAGCAGGCAGCTCCTGCAGCTTCCACATTTGCTCTGGGACTTGCTGATCCCATTAGGCAATGTCATAGAAGCACAGAATTCTCAGGGTTGGAAGGGACCTCAAGGACCAGCCAGGTTCAACCCGCTCTGCCATGGCCAGGGACACCTCACACTGCAGCAGGTTGCTCACAGCCACAGCCAGCCTGGCTGCAAACACCTCCAGGCAGGAGGCTTCCACCACCTCCCTGGGCAACCTGTGCCAGGCTCTCACCACCCTCATGGGGAACAACTTCTGCCTAATGTCTAACCTCAGTTTCGCCTCCTCTAGCTTGGATCCATCCCCCCCAGTCCTATCACTCCCTGACACCCTCAAAAGTCCCTCCCCAGCCTTCTTGGAGCCCCCTGCAGATACTGCAAGGCCACAAGAAGGTCTCCTCAGAGCCTTCTCCTCTCCAGCCTGCACAACCCCAACTCCCTCAGTCTGTCCTCACAGCAGAGCAGCTCCAGCCCTCTGCTCCTCCTCGTGGCCCTTCTCTGGACACCTTCCAGCACCTCCAGAGCCTTCCTGGCACAGAGGCTCCAGCACTGGACCCAGAGCTCCAGCTGTGGTCTCAGCAGAGTGGAGCAGAGGGGCAGAATCCCCTCCCTGGCCCTGCTGGCCACACTTCTCTTGCTGCAGCCCAGGCTCAGCTTGGCTCTCTGGGCTGCAAGTGCTCACTGCTGGCTCCTGCTGAACTTCTCCTCCCCCAGCACCCCCAAGGCCTTTTCTTCAGGGCTGCTCTCCAGCCAGTCCCTACCCAGCCTGTATCAGTGCCTGACACCAGCTGCAGGACCTTGGTTGTCACCTGAGCTGGACAGAAGATTTGAAACCAAGCAGTACTAACTTGGAAACCCTTGGAAACCATTAGCTGCAATGACTGCCACTGTGAATTCTGAGTCAAAATACAACATTTTCTGCCTTTCCTTTCAGGCAAAAATCTATTTTTTTTTCACCTGAGCTGGAATGCTGAAGCTGGAATAAGCAGCCATGCATCAGACTGCCTGGGGAAGGCAAATATTGCAACATACACCCAATGCAGGAACACATAGAATAGAATAGAATAGAATAGAATAGAATAGAATAGAATAGAATAGAATAGAATAGAATAGAATAGAATAGACCAGACCAGGTTGGAAAAGACCTCAGAGATCATCAAGTCCAACCTCTCACCCAACACCATCTGATCAACTCAACTATGGCACCAAGTGCCTCAGCCAGGCTCTTCCTAAACACCTCCAGGGATGGGGACTCCACCACCCTCCCTGGGCAGCACATCCCAAGGGCCAATCTCTCTTGCTGGGAAGAACTTTCTCCTCAGCTCCAGCCTGAACCTCCCCTGGCACAGCTTGAGACTGTGTCCTCTTGTTCTGGTGCTGCTTGCCTGGGAGAAGAGACCAACCCCCACCTGGCTACAACCTCCCTTCAGGGAGTTGCAGAGAGCAAGAAGGTCTCCCCTGAGCCTCCTCTTCTCCAGGCTAAGCAACCCCAGCTCCCTCAGCCTCTCCTCACAGGGCTGTGCTCCAGACCCCTCCCCAGCTTCGTTGCCCTTCTCTGGACACCTTCCAGCAAGTCAACCTCCTTCCTGAACTGAGGAGCCCAGACCTGGACACAGGACTCAAGGTGTGGCCTAACCAGTGCTGAGCACAGGGCAGAATGACCTCCCTGCTCCTGCTGGCCACACTATTCCTAACCCAGGCCAGGTTGCCATTGGCCTTCTTGGCCCCCTGGGCACACTGCAGGCTCATGTTCAGCTGCTGTCAACCAGCACCCCCAGGTCCCTCTCTGCCTGGCTGATCTCGGCCACTCTGACCCCATCCTGTAGCACTGCCTGGGGTTGCTGTGGCCAATGTGCAGAACCTGGCACTTGGATGTGTGCAATCTCCTGCCCTTGGACTCTGCCCATCTGTCCAGCCTGTCCAGGTGCCTCTGCAGTTGTGGCACAGAGCCACACGGTGCCAGCAGGCAGGGCAGCCCATGTGGAAGGGTGGCAGCAGCCCTGGCCAGTAGGGCAAGGAGCTGGGATCGTATGAGGCACCTGAGAACCAGGAGGTTCCTTGGCCAGGGAATGAATCCAGCAGCTGAGGGGGCTGCAGCCTGCTGAGCCTCCACCTGCACTGCTGTGTCCAGCTCTGGAGCCCCCAGCACAAGTAGGACATGGAGCTCTTGGAGCAGGGCCACAGGTGGCACATGGAGATGATCAGAGGGCTGGGGCACCCCTCCTGTGGGGACGGGCTGAGAGAGAGAAGGTTGCAGGCAAAACCTAGAGCTGCCTTCCAATAGGTGAAGGGCACCTGCTGGGGAGGGACTGCTTACAAAGGCCTGGTGTGACAGGACAAGGGCTGATGGCTTCAAACTGCAAGAAGCTGCATTTGGTTGAGACATGAGGAGGATATTCTTGACCACAGGCATGTTGAGGCACAGGAACAGGTTGCCCAGAGAAGCTGTGGAGGCTCCAAGGCTGGAAGTGTTCAAAGCCAGGCTGGAAGTGGCCTTGAGCAAGCTGGGCTAGTGGAAGATGTCCCTGCCCAGGGCAGGGGGTTGGATGTAGGTTTCACAGTTTCACAGTATCACCAAGGTTGGAAGAGACCTCCAAGATCATGGAGTCCAACCTGGCACCACAGACCTCATGACTAGGCCATGGCACCAAGTGCCACATCCAATCCCTCTTCCTAAACACCTCCAGGGATGGGGACTCCACCACCTCCCTGGGCAGCACATCCCAATGGTGAACAACTCTCTCTGTGAAGAACTTTCTCCTCACCTCCAGCCTAAACTTCCCCTGGTGCAGCTTGAGACTGTGTCCTCTTGTTCTGGTGCTGGGGGCCTGGGAGAAGAGACCAACCCCTCCCTGGCTACAACCTCCCTGCAGGGAGTTGGAGAGAGCAAGAAGGTCTCCCCTGAGCCTCCTCTTCTCCAGGCTAAGCAACCCCAGCTCCCTCAGCCTCTCCTCACAGGGCTGTGCTCCAGACCCCTCCCCAGCTTTCTTGCCCTTCTCTGGACACCTTCCAGCATCTCAACATCTTTCCTAACCTGAGGAGCCCAGACCTGGACACAGGACTCAAGGTGTGGCCTAACCAATGCAGTGTACAGGGGCAGAATGACCTCCCTGCTCCTGCTGGCCACACTGTTCCTGCTGCAGGCCAGGATGCCATTGGCCTTCTTGGCCCCCTGGGCACACTGCTGGCTCATGTTCAGGTGGCTCTCAACCAGCACCCCCAGGTCCCTCTCTGTTTGGCATCTCTCAGCCTCTCTGACCCCAGCCTGTAGCTCTGCCTGGGGTTCCCTTCCACCATCGTGTGAGCCTGTGGCAGCGCAGGAGCCTTGGCCCCTCCGTCTCAGCTGCTTCATGAGCACAGCCCAGCATCTGCAAATGTCAGGCAAGCAAGGGAAACCTTTTTCACATTAAAAGGGTTAATTCTTAACCCATCTCTCTTCCACAGACAAGAAGTATTTTCTCTCAGCCATAAATAACACATTTTAATAACCTGGGGCTTTGATTACTTCGTGTGGTCCGACCTGCATTGTAGCTCTGCAGGCTCTTTGACACCCTTCCAGCAGCCCCTGTTCTGCTGTGCATATTAAAGGGCTGCATAGCTCAGTCCCACACAGGTCTTCATGGTCTGCTGGTGAACAGTGGTGCTGCTCAAAAGACCTCTGGCCTCCTAGCAAAAGAGCTGCCTTTGAAGGGGAAGTCACCTGGTGGCTTTCAGAAACCTTCATTGTTGTCCTGATTTCCCTTTAATTTATGTGCCCCTGCTCCACAGGCTCTTTTCTCCCACTGCACTCCTTTGGGAGTTCAAACAAGGCTTCCATTTCACCCTTAAGCCAGGAGCCCCAGAGTTTGCTTTCAACTGGGAGTGAGCAAGCCAAAAGTTTTGGAATGGGTTCAAGGTCAAATTCAGTTCCTCGGAGGTTTTGTCTTGGAAGGGAACTTGAACTTCAGCAAGGAATGAGAAAGTGTGGCTGCTCCTCAGGGCCACACACTACCTGCTGCTGGCATTACAAGAGCAGGAGGCCCAATGCTGTCACAGTGTCCTCCAGGGATCATGCTCTGGCAACCCCCCTGCCAGAGCAGCATCACCCAGGGCAGGGCACACAGGAATGCAGCCAGGTGGCTTTGGAAAGTCTCCAGAGCAGGAGACTCCACAACCTCTCTGGGCAGCCTGCTCCAGGGCTCTGGCACCCTCACTGTAAAGAAGTTTCTCCTCATGCTGAGCTGAAACCTTCTCTGTTCCAGTTAGTATCCATTGGCCCTTGTCCTATCACTGAGCACCACTGCAAAGAGCCTGGCCCCTTCATCCTGACCCCCAGCCCTCAGCTATTGATAGACATTGATCAGATCCCTCTCAGCCTTCTCCTCTCCAGACTAAACAGCCCCAGGGCTCTCAGCCTCTCTTCACAGGGGAGATGCTCAAGTCCCCTAAGCATCCTCCTGGCTCTCCCTTGGACTCTCTCCAGCAGGTCTCTGTCTCTCTTGAGCTGGGGAGCCCAGAACTGGCCACAGGATTGCAGCTGTGGTCTCAGCAGGGCAGAGCAGAGGGGCAGCAGAGCCTCCCCAGCCCTGCTGGCCACACTTTTCTTGCTGCACCCCAGGATCCCATTGTCTCTCTTGGCCACAAGGGCACATTGCTGTCCCATGCAGGACTTGCTGCCCACCAGCACTCCAAAGTCTATCTCCATGGAGCTGCTCTCCAGCAGGGCAGCCTCTAACCTGTCCTGGTGCCCACTGTTATCCCTCTGTCCTTTGCTCCACTGCTGGAAGGAGCTTTACTTTAACTGCTCCTAGGGAGTAGCAACAAACCCCAGCAGCATCCAGCCTGTCCTCCTTTAGCTTACTTTCAACAACCATCTGGTGGCTCCCTCCCTGATCCCCAGAGAAAGGAATCAGGAGTTCAGACAGCTCCAGTGAGCTCAGCTGGTGCTAGCTGCATTCCTGCAGGCTCTGAGTTTCCTTGGAAAGAGAATGTCCTCTGCACAGGGAACAGGAGGCAACTCTGCCTGGGAGTGGAACAAGCACTGACCAAGACCTGTTCTGTGCACTGCATGAACAGCTCCAGAAGGTTAGAAGTGGCCACGGGAGCAGAGGGATTCTGAGGTTGGGCAGGGGACACAACCTCTCTACTTCCAGTCCAGGGGGTAAGGGTCAAACCCCCTGAGAGGTGCTCAGCTCAAGGAGCTGGTGCTGCCAAAGGTGTCAGCATGGTGTGGTCCAGCAGCGGATCTGCTGGCAGCAGTCCTGGGGAGCAGGAAGCCTCCTGGTGCTGAGCTGCTCACAAAGGGAGGAGCTGTCACAGCAGCAACCTGAATGCTTGCACTCCCCTCAGGGGAACCTCTCCCCAGCCAGCTGCAGCTGCACAACACACACAAAGACAACCATTTGCTAAGGCTTGGTGTCTGCAGGCAGCTGTCTGAGCAGCCCTGCGCAATCGGTGAGACCTTGCCCTGTGGTTCAGCAGGAGGAGCAGAGAGCATCCTCCAGAAAGCCTGAGCTGTCCTCCCTGCTCCCCACAGGAGCTGAAGGGCTTCCCCCGCAGCTCCACCATTCACCCCCTTGCCCTTAAGCAAGCTGGCATCCAGGAACTTTGCGTTTCTGCCCCTGCAGGCTTCCCGTGGCGCTGGCCAGGGCTTCCCCACGGGGCCTGCCCTCCCTGCCCGGAGCAGCCCCTGGCTGTGTGAAGCAGCAGCAGGTTTGCCTGGGCTCCCTGCAGCACCTGCAGCCGCTGCAGCAGGAGCTGAGCAGCTGCTGACAGCAGGCAGAGCGGCTCTGAAGTCCTGCCGGGGCCTCACCAAACCCAGCACCGCGGCCCAGGCTGCAGCCCTCCCTGCTGCCTGGGGCCTGCTCTGCTCCGCCCGACAGCTCAGCTCCAGCCCGGCTCCGCTGAGGGTGGCCGAGCTCTGCTCAGCTCTGAGCCTCTCCCAGTGGCTCTGTGCCTGGGGAACAGTGCCTTGGATCACTGTGCTCTTACAAACCCAATCCTCCATCACAAGCCAGCCTGCTGATGCAGCTCTCAGCTCCCTCCTGAGCTGCCAGCCTGGTGGCTCCTGCCTGTGTTCAGTTTGGAAATGACCTTGGCACTGATTGCCCCTCCTTAGGGCTTCCACTGAGTGGTCTGCTGCAGCCTGGGGCTTCCCTCTTAGCCCCCCCCCCCGGTGTTGTACTCACTTGTGTGATGTCGGTGGCACAGCTCCTGCACAGCAGCACAAAGGGAAGAGGAGAGCAGCTAGGAAAGAGGAGATGAGCAGAGGAAGGTTGTGGCCAAGCTCAGCAAGGCTGAAAATCAGTTCAGTGTGGCTGCAGGAGTCAAAGCATTCCTAGAAAAGTCCAGGGCAGAAAGGTGCTGGAATGGACATAAATGAACAGCCAGAAACCATCTGAGGCTTCAGGACTGGGGAGGTTGTCTCTAGGATGAGCAAGAGGACAGAAGGAGTGAAGACAAGAGCAGGAGGAGGCTGTGAAAGGGAAGTTACAGGTTGAGGATCAGCACAGAGGAGGTAAGCCCTGAGCCACCAAGCCCTTGAGGCCAGGCCAGCAGCCTTGTAGCTTGCTTTTGCCCTCAGCTCTTGCACAGAAGCTGCTCATGACTATGTCCATACCAACATGAGGACTCACTCTTGAGTCCCACACCAAACCCTTGGGTTAGGCTTCTATGAACTGAGGAATTAGACTTCTGCTGTTAGGCACTTCCAGGTCTAAGCAGACAGCTTGCTAGGCTGTGGCATTCACCTAGTGGTGCTGCAGCTTCTTCTGCACCTTCTGTCTCTTCTCCAGGAACCTGAGGAGACAAAGCTGACTGGCAAGGCCCAGACAGGCCAGCAGCTGGAACCTTTGCTGTGGGACTGAAGCCAAAGCCAGTGGGAGAGCAGAGTGGTTCATGGGCTGGCAGTGAAGCCTGCCATGTGCAGCAGAGCATGGAGCTTGTTTACACTCTCTGGAGAGTGCCAAATGGCCATGACTGCTGCACCCCAGCTCAGAGCACGGGAGCAGAGCTGGGCCCTCAGTATCAGCTCCCTCATGCATCTGTTCCTTTGTTTCTTTGGTTTTTCTAGGAGCACACAGAGCCTGTTTAAAAAAGGCTGGGGCTCTGTGCTGTGGCAAGGGGTTCCTGACTCACAGCAGTGCTCTCATGTGTCCCTCGCCCACGTGCAGACCCCGTGCCACGGCTCAGGCCCAGGCTGTCTTTGTCTCTGCAGTGCATGCAGTGAATTCAGCTGGGCTGCCATCAGATGCTTCAGTCAGGCTCTTGAGCTAGGAATTCAGCTGCCCTAAGCTTCTCTCTAGCTTGCAGTCCTCTTCCCTCTCAAAGTGACTCCTCATGGGATGGTTCAAGGCTGGGACCTTGAGCGACCTGGGCTGGTGGGAGGTGTCCCTGCCCATGGCAGGGGGTTGGACTGGATGAGCTTTGAGGTCCCTTCCAACCCAACCCATTCTAGGATTCCATGACTGCAGAAGAGAGCTTTGAAGCTTAGGTGTTTCTTTTCCCTAGGTGGATTGAACCTGGGCTGACACCCATGGTGAAGGCAGGAAAATGATGGTTGCAGGCTGTTCCTCTCCCTGCTCTCCCTCTCACCAGGATAAAACCTTTTGGGTTCAGTGGAACCACTTCTTACCACTCCCTCTACAAACCAGAGCCTGCTCTGCAGATGCTCAGCTATCCATTGTACCTCTCCAGCAGGGCTTCCAAGGATCCAACGAGGAGGAGCAGAGGGCTGGAGCACCTCTCCTGTGAGGACAGACTGAAGGAGTTGGGGCTGTTCAGTCTGGAGAAGAGAAGGCTCCGAGGTGACCTCATTGTGGCCTTCCAGGATCTGAAGGGGGCTACAGGAAGGCTGGGGAGGGACTGCTCAGGCTGTCAGGTAGTGATAGGACTAGGGGGAATGGACTGAAGCTGGAGGTGGGGAGATTCAGGCTGGAGGGGAGGAGGAAGTTCTTCCCCATGAGAGTGGTGAAGCCCTGGAATGGGTTGTCCAGGGAGGTGGTTGAGGCCCTGTCCCTGGAGGTGTTTCAGCCCAGGCTGGATGGGGCTCTGGCCAGGCTGATCTAGTGTGGGGTGTCCCTGCCCATGGCAGGGGGGTTGGAACTAGATGATCTTGTGGTCCCTTCCAACCCTGACTGATACTATGATACTGTGATCCCTGGGGTCTCTGACCTATGACATCACTGCTTGTGAAAGCCAAGTGGAGACATTCTACAAGCCAAATCCCCAGATATGACCCCAAAGGTAAATTCCAGCACTCCTCCTCCTCCTCCAGGTGAGCTCTCCTTCCATATAACCCCCAGGGTAACAAATATCCACCACTCCCAGGGCACTCAGCTCTGTGTGCTGGCAAAGCAATGATGCACAACTAACTGCTGCTGCATTGTGCTTGCTTGGAGCAGCTGGGAATGGTTTCCAGAGGCTGGGGTGAAGGATTGCCTTCCTGGGATTGCTGAAGGGTGAGTCACTCTTGCTGCTGTGAGAGCCAAGCAGCCAAACGTTCTGCTCCATCAGCCTGTGCTGGTGGTGAGATTCATTTCTCACCTTGCAGCAGTTCTCTGATGGCTTTTGATGTGGCTGTTTTGTGCCTGTATGGTTGTGGCCCCGGGGGGAGCCTGTTGTGGTCTCTCAGTGCCTCAAGGAGCTGATGAGAAAGCTGGAGACAGGCTTTGGAGCAGGGTCTCTTGTGGCAGGACAAGGGGGAGATGGTTTGAACTAAAGGAGGGAGATTCAGACTGGAGAGAATGAAGGAATGTTTGACACTGAGGGTGCTGTGAGCCTGGCCCAGAGCGTTGGGAGATGCTCCCTCACTGGAACCACTGCAGCTCAGGCTGTCTGGGGCTCTGAGCAACCTGCTCTAGCTGCAGGTGTCCCTGCTGAGGTCACTTCCAGCCCAAGCTACTTTGCCATTCTGTGATTCCATGATTCTGTGGTGTGCATGTTCCCCAGAACAGGACTGGGGAATCACAGACTCACAGAAACAGTCAGGCTGGGAGAGAGCCTCAGGATCACCCAAGTCCAGCCCAGAACCCTGCTCTGCAAGGCTCACCCCTAAACCACAGCCCCAAGCACCACATCCAAACCACCTGGAAACACAGCCAGGCTTGGGGACTCCACCACCTCCCTGGGCAGCACATTCCAATCCCTGACCACTCTTGCCATGAAAAAGGTTTCCTACTCTCCAGTCTAACCCTGCCCTGCTGCAGCCTGAGGCCATTCCCTCTTGTTCTGTCACTAAGGACCTGTGAGAAGAGGCCAGCACCAACCTCTCCACAGCCTCCTTTCAGGGAGCTGCAGACAGCCAGGAGGTCTCCCCTCAGCCTCCTCTGTTTCACACTAACCATCCCCAGCTCCTTCAGTCTCTCTCCATCAGACTTATTCTCCAGGCCCTTCCCAGCTTCCTTGCCCTCCTCTGCCCTGGCTCCAGCACCTCCACATCTCTCTTGGTTTGAGGAGCCCAACACTGGACACAGCACTCGAGGTGTGGCCTCCCCAGAGCTGAGTGCCAGGGGACAATCCCTGCCCTGCTCCTGCTGGCCACAGCATTGCTGATCCCAGCCAGCATGCCTTTGGCTTTCTTGGCCACCTGGGCACACTGCTGGCTCCTGTTCAGCTGCTTGTCCATGAACACCCCCAGGTCCCTTCCTGCCAGCAGCTTTCCAGCCACACTGCCCCAAGCCTGCAGCATTGCTTGGGGTTGTGGTGCCCCAAGTGCAGGCCCTGGCACTTGGCCTGGTTGGAGCTCATCCTGGTAACACTGGCCATGGCTCCAATCTCTCCAAGTCCCTCTGCAGAGCCTCCATGCCCCTCCTGCAGATCAACACTGCCACCTGACTTGGTGTCATCTGCCAGCTTACTGCTGACACAACTCTGTGTCTTCATCAAGGTCATCAATAAAGATGTGAAACAGAAGTGGTCTGAGCCCTGAGGAACACCACTGGGGCCTGGCCACCAGCTGGATTGAACCCCACTGAGCAGCACTCTCTGGGTCCTCTTACCCAGCCAGGGCTGTAGCCAGCAGAGCATTGCTCAGCCAGGCCATGAGCAGCCAGTTTGGCCACGAGACCTCTGTGAAGAGCAGTGCCAAAGGCTATTGCAAAGCCTAGGGAAAGCAAAAGCTAAAATGGAATTCAATCCCTTTAAAGTTGATCTTAAGTCTTCTAAGCATCTCCTTCCAAAGGAGAATTTAGGAAGGGCAGGTCCTGCCTCACCAACCTGATCTCCTTCCATGCCCAGGTGACTGCCTGGGGGATGTGGGGCAGGCTGTGGATATAGTCTGCCTGGATTCCAGCAAGGCCTTTGACACCGTCCCCCACAGCAAACTCCTGGCCAAGCTGTCAGCCCCTGGCTTGGACAGCAGCACTCTGAGCTGGGTTAGGAACTGGCTGGAGGTGAGTCCAGAGAGTGGTGGTGAATGGTGCCACAGCCAGCTGGAGGCCAGTAAGTAGTGGTGGCCCCCAGGGATCAGTGCTGGGCCCCATGACCTTTAATATCTTTATTGATGATCTGGAGGAGGGGATTGAGTCCATCAGCAGTAAATGTGCAGCTGACACCAAGCTGAGGGCAGGAGTTGATCTGTTGGAGGGCAGGAGAGCTCTGCAGAGGGACCTGGACAGGCTGGACAGATGGGCAGAGTCCAAGGGCAGGAGATTGAAACCATCCAAGTGCCAGGTTCTGCACATTGGCCACAGCAACCCCAGGCAGTGCTACAGGCTGGGGTCAGAGTGGCTGAGAGCAGCCAGGCAGAGAGGGACCTGGGGGTGCTGGTTGACAGCAGCTGAAGATGAGCCTGCAGTGTGCCCAGGGGGCCAAGAAGGCCACTGGCATCCTGGCCTGCATCAGGAAGAGTGTGGCCAGCAGGAGCAGGGAGGTCATTGTGCCCCTGGACTCTGCACTGCTTAGGCCACACCTTGAGTCCTGTGTCCAGGTCTGGGCCCCTCAGGTTAGGAAAGATGTTGAGCTGCTGGAAGGTGTCCAGAGAAGGGCGACAAGGCTGGGGAGAGGCCTTGAGCACAGCCCTGTGAGGAGAGGCTGAGGGAGCTGGGGTTGCTTAGCCTGCAGAAGAGGAGCTCAGGGGAGACCTCATTGCTCTCTACAACTTCCTGAAGGGAGGTTGTAGCCAGGAAGGGGTTGGTCTCTTCTCTCTAGCAACCAGCACCAGAACAAGAGGACACAGTCTCAAGCTGTGCCAGGGGAGGTTTAGGCTGGAGGTGAGGAGAAAGTTCTTCACTGAGAGAGTTGTTGGCCATTGGGATGTGCTGCCCAGGGAGGTGGTGGAGTCCCTATCCCTGGAGGTGTTCAAGAGGGGATTGGATGTGGCACTTGGTGCCGTGGTCTAGTCATGAGGTCTGTGGTGACAGGTTGGACTCGATGGTCTTTGAGGTCTTTTCCAACCTTGGTGATACTGTGATAGTGTGTTCAGCCTGCAGAGGAGAAGGCTCCAGGGGCACCTCAGAGCTGCCTGCCAGGGCCTGAAGGGATCCTGCAGGAAGGCTGCAGAGGAACTTTTCCTGAGGGTGTCTGGAGCCAGGCCAAGGGGGAATGGTTTGGAGCTGAGGCAGAGCAGGGTTGGACTGGAGCTGAGGAAGAAGTTCTTTAGTATGGCTGGTGAGGCTCTGGCCCAGGCTGCCCAGGAGGCTGTGGCTGCCCCTGCCTGGGGGTGTCCCGGCCAGGCTGGATGAGGCCTTGAGCAGCTGAGTCTGGTTGAGAGGTGTCCCTGCCCATGGCAGGGGGGTTGGAGCAGATGAGCTCTGAGGTCCTGAGCCATGCTGTGCTTCTGTGGGTTTTGACCAGTCCAGGGTTTATTGACAGCCATTAGGGCTGGGACCTGCCAAGACCTGAGCCTGATGTGATTGCTTAGACAAAAGCATCTTGGAAATTCTGGAGTTTTGCCCAAATTCGGACTTCAGAGCTGAGCCCTGGCTCTCTTTATATCATCACCAATCATCTGGAGGTTATTTGTTCCTGTTCTCAGCTCTCCAGTATCCAACAACAAATCATCACCCTCGTTTGACTGCTCAGAGCATGGGCTGGGGTTGCAGTTGCTCCTCACAGTTCCAAGTGCTGTTTACACCCAGGAAATTGCCTCATTTGCAGCCATTTCCTTTTCTTGGATTCCATTTCCAGCTCCCATTATGAAACTCCCAGGCCCGTGGTAAGGCCCAGAACAGAGGAAATACCTGCCCTTTTGTGCCTTTTACTCCCATTTACAGAAGGAAAGGGACAGAAACATACACAGAAATACCAAATGTGAGCAGCTAAAAGAATCAGCACAAGAGGAGCTCCTCCTTACCCTTTGTGGCCTTCTCCCCTATCTGCCCTTAAACCAGTGCACAGGATCACAGAGGATAGGCTGCTAGGGGTTGGAAGGGACCTCTGGAGAGCTTCCAGTCCAAGCCCCTGCCAGAGCAGGACCATAGGATCCAGCACAGGTCACACAGGAACACATCCAGACAGGGCTGCAAAGGCTCCACAGAAGGAGACTCCACAACCTCTCTGGGCAGCCTGCTCCAGGCCTCTGGGACCCTCACAGGCAAGAAGTTCTTCCTCATGTTGAGCTGGAACCTCCTGTGCTGCAGTTTCCATCCCTTGCCCCTTGTCCTATCCCAGGGCACAAGTGAGCAGAGGCTGTCCCTGTCCCTTCCTTCCTGACCTCCAGCCCTCAGCTATTGATAGACATTGATCAGATCCCTCTCAGTCTTCTCCTCTCCAGACTAAACATCCCCAGGGCTCTCAGCCTCTCCTCCCCAGGCAGTGCTGCAGTCCCTTCAGCATCCTTGAAGCCCTCCCTTGGACTCTCCCCAGCAGATCTGGATGCAATATTGCAGGTGAGGTCTCAGCAGGGCAGAGCAGAGGGGGAGGAGAATCTCCCTGGATCTGCTGGACACAGTCTGCTGAATGAAGCCCAGAATCCCATTGGCCTTCTTGGCCACTAGAATAGCATAGCATAACACAGCATAGCATAGCATAGCATAGCATAGAATAGAACACCTCCAGGGATGGGGACTCCACCACCTCCCTGGGCAGCACATCCCAAGGGACAATCTCTCTTGCTGGGAAGAACTTTCTCCTCAACTCCAGCCTAAACCTCCCCTGGCACAGCTTGAGACTGTGTCCTCTTGTTCTGGTCTGGTGCGCCTGCTGGCAGAAGAGACCAACCCCAGTTGCTACAACCTCCCTGCAGGGAGTTGGAGAGAGCAATGAGGTCTCCCCTGAGCCTCCTTCTGCAGGCTAAGCAACCCCAGCTCCCTCAGCCTCTCCTCACAGGGCTGTGCTCCAGACCCCTCCCCAGCTTTCTTGCCCTTCTCTGGACACCTTCCAGCAGCTCAACATCTTTCCTGAACTGAGGAGCCCAGAACTGGGCACAGGACTCCAGGTGTGGCCTAAGCAGTGCTGAGCACAGGGCACAATGACTTCCCTGCTCCTGCTGGCCACACTCTGCCTGATGCAGGCCAGGATGCCCTTGGCCTTCTTGGCCTCCTGGGCACACTGCTGGCTCATGTTCAGACTACCACTGACCAGTGCCCCCAGGCCCCTCTCTGCATGCCCCATGCAGACCTGCTGCCCACCAGCACTCCCAGGCCCTTCTCCACAGGGCTGCTCTCCAGCACATCACCTCCTCCATGTGCATGGAATGCCGTAGCTGATGCCCTCAGAGCCCTTCTGGGAAACTTCCAGTGCAGATTATGAAGCTGCTGCCCTGGACTCTGCCCCAGAGGTGGGTGTCACTGCTCCTGGCTTACAGATGGAGAAGCTGAATGGTAGCAAAGTTTTCCCTAAGCCATCCATAAAATCTGTCAGAGGCAATTGAAAGCCAGCCAGCTGGATCCCACCCCTGGCTTTGTTCTGCCTTACCCAGTTCTCACTTCATAATAAATAGCCTCAACTGGGCTCTGGGATGCAATTTTCTGTCACAGACAGGTATGCATTGGAAGGGACCTCTGGAGACATCCAGTCCAACCCCCCTGCCAAAGCAGCATCACCCAGGGCAGCTCACACTGGAACATGTCCAAGTGGGTTTGGAATGTGCCCAGAGCAGGGGACTCCACAACCTCTCTGGGCAGCCTGCTCCAGGGCTCCAGCACCCTCACTCCAAAGAAGTTTCTCCTCATGTTGAGGTGGAGTTTCCTGGGTTCCAGTCTGTGTCCATTGCCCCTTGTCCTGCCACAGGACACCACTGCACAGAGCCTGGCCCCTTCTCCTTGACAGCCACCCTTCAGATAGACATTAACAGGATCTCCTCTCAGCCTTCCCTTCTGCAGCCTAAACAGCCCCAGGGCTCTCAGCCTTTCCTCCTCAGACATCTTCCAATCCCTTCCTCATCTTCATGCCCTCCATTGGACTGGGGAGCCTGGAGCTGGACCCCATACTCCAGATGTGGTCTCACTACTGCACAGCAGAGGGGGAGGAGAACCTCCTCTGCCCTGCTGGCCACACTTGTCTTCATGCACTCAGGAGCCATTCACCTTCTTGGCCACAAGGGCACCCTGCTGCCAGGCTCCTGTGGGCATCCAGACCTTGCTCTGGTGGGACACTGCTGGTGTCACCTTCACTCCTTCCCCAGCCTGCCCTGGGTGTTCCTCTCTGCTGCCACTGGTGGGATGCTGCTGTCAGGCTGCACCTTCCTGAAGAAAGCAGCAGGAGCAGGGAAGTCCTTCTGCCCTGTGCTCAGCACTGCTGAGGCCACACCTTGAGTCCTGTGTCCAGTTCTGGGCTCCTCAGGTTAGGAAAGATGTTGAGCTGCTGGAAGGTGTCCAGAGAAGGGCAACAAGGCTGGGGAGGGGTCTGGAGCACAGCCCTGTGAGGAGAGGCTGAGGGAGCTGGGGTTGCTTAGCCTGGAGAAGAGGAGGCTCAAGGGAGACCTCATTGCTCTCTACAACTCCCTGCAGGGAGGCTGTAGCCAGGTGGGGGTTGGTCTCTTCTCCCAGGCACCCAGCCCCAGAACAAGAGGACACAGTCTCAAGCTGTGCCAGGGGAGGTTCAGGCTGGAGGTGAGGAAGAAGTTCTTCCCAGCAAGAGAGATTGTCCCTTGGGATGTGCTGCCCAGGGAGGTGGTGGAGTCCCCATCCCTGGAGGTGTTTAGGAAGAGCCTGGCTGAGGCCCTTGGTGCCATGGTTGAGTTGATCAGATGGTGTTGGGTGAGAGGTTGGACTTGATGATCTCTGAGGTCCTTTCCAACCTGGTTAATTGTGTTCTGTATCAGAATCTGCCCAGATGCTGGCATCCATCAGTGCACCTGATCTGACATTTAGAGACAGTGCCCAACCCCTGAGTGAGCCAATTGTGCTTGGGAGAAGCACTTTAGTGGTTCAGCTGGTCAGATGGTGTTGGGTGAGAGGTTGGACTCAATGACCTCTGAGGTCTTTTCCAACCTGGTTTTGTTCTGTATTTTGTTCCCAGTCCTGCAGGGAGTTTCTCAGTTTGAACACTAAGTAGGGGCAGAGTGCTGCCCTTGCTCTGCCTGCAGGGTGATCCCATCAGCAGGAGTGCTAGCAGCAACTGGAAAGGTGACCACCAAGAGCATTGGTGGGCAGGGAGGAGCATCTTAAGAGATAGCACTGGCATGGAGGTGCAAGAGCCAGAGCAAACAAAGGAAAAGAGAAGTTGGCTTACATTTCTCTTCCTTGATAACAGAAGGGATTTAACAGGGGGGAGATCAGAAGGCCAGGAGTTCCCTTCCTGAGGGCAGCAGTTCAGTGCAGTGCCATGGACAGTGGAGCTGAGGCACCCTCAGCAAGTTTGCTGATGACACCAAGCTGTGTGGTGCTGCTGACAGCTGGAGGGAAGGGATCCATCCAGAGGGACCTGCACAGGCTGCAGAGCTGGGCCCAGGACAACATCAGGAGGTTCAACAAGACCAAGTGCAGGGTCCTGCAGCGGGGTCAGGGCAGTCCCAGGCACTGCTACGGGCTGGGCAGGGACTGGCTGGAGAGCAGCCCTGAAGAAAAGGCCTTGGGAGAGCTGGGGGAGGAGAAGCTCCACAGGAGCCAGCAGGGAGCACTTGCAGCCCAGAGAGCCAAGCAGAGCCTGGGCTGCAGCAAGAGAAGTGTGGCCAGCAGGGCCAGGGAGGGGATTCTGCCCCTCTGCTCCACTCTGCTGAGACCACAGCTGGAGCTCTCTGTCCAGTGCTGGAGCCTCTGTGCCAGGAAGGATCTGGAAGTGCTGGAAGGTGTCCAGAGAAGGGCCACGTGGAGGAGCAGAGGATGGAGCTGCTCTGCTGTGAGGACAGACTGTGCAGGGGGCTACAGGAAATCTGGGGAGGGACTTTTGAGGGTGTCAGGGAGTGATAGGACTGGGGGGGATGGAGCAAAACTAGAAATGGGTAGACTGAGATTGGATGTAGGCAGGAGTGTTGCCCATGAGGGTGGTAGAGCCTGGCACGGCTGCCCAGGGAGTGGTGGCAGCCTCCTGCCGGAGGTGTTTGCAGCCAGGCTGCTGTGGCTGTGAGCAACCCTGCTGCAGGTGTGAGGTGTCCCTGCCCATGGCAGGGGGTTGGAACTGGCTGAGCCTTGAGGTCCTTTCCAACCCTAAACAATTCTATGATTGCATGACAGGGTGACATGGAAGCCCAGCTCTGCCAGGCTCCAGTGCTCTGCTTCTGCCCTGCAGCCTTCCCTTTGGGCTGGGCTCCAGCTGCCCCTGCCCTGAGGAAAGCCTCCTGTTGACAGCCGTCTCCTGGTGCAGCGTCCCTTTTTGATGACAGGGTGTGGAGCCCTGGAGCTTCCTACACAGCAAGTGAGATATGATTGCAAATCCAAATGTGCTAAAGGATTGGGAACCTCTTTTCCATGGCCATATCTTCCTCAATGTGTTTCCTTCTCAGCCTGCTTCAGCTGCCCCTCACTGCCTGCCGCCCCCACTGCGATCAAGAGGGAGTTTCCCCTTGCAGAGCCCTCGGCTGCTGCTGCTGCTTTGTGAAGTCTGAGGTAGACACTGCTCTCCTGCACTGATGGACACACCACAGCTCTGCTCAGCCTCAGAAATCACCAAATCCCACCATGGCAGGGCTTGGAAGGGACCTCCAGAGGTCACCGAGGCCAACCCCCCTGCCCAAGCATAGCATCATAGTATCAGTCAGGGTTGGAAGGGACCACAAGGATCATCTACCCTGCCATGGGCAGGGACACCTCTCAACCAGACTCAGCTGCCCAAGGCCTCATCCAGCCTGGCCTTGAACACCCCCAGGCAGGAGGCAGCCACAGCCTCCCTGGGCAGCCTGGGCCAGAGTCTCACCAGCCTCACACTGAAGAACTTCTTCCTCAGCTCCACTCTAACCCTGCTCTGCCTCAGCTCCAAACCATTCCCCCTTGGCTGGCTCCAGACACCCTCAGGAAAAGTTCCTCTGCAGCTTTCCTGCAGGATCCCTTCAGCCCTGGCAGGCAGCTCTGAGGTGCCCCTGGAGCCTTCTCCTCTGCAGGCTGCACACCCCCAGCTCCCTCAGCCTGTGCTCACAGCAGAGCTGCCCCAGCCCTTGGAGCATCTTTGTGGCCTCCTCTGGACTCTCTCCAGCAGCTCTGTGTCCTTCTTCTGCTGGGGACACCAGGACTGGAGGCAGGATTGGAGGTGAGGTCTGAGCAGAGCAGAGCCCAGGGGCAGGATCCCCTCTCTGCCCTGCTGCCCACACTGCTCTGGCTGCAGCCCAGCACACAGCTGCCTGCTGGGCTGCAGGAGGGCACTGCTGGCTCCTGGGGAGCTGCTTAGCACCCAGCACCCCCAGGGCTCTTTCTTCAGAGCTGCTCTCAGCCCACTCTGCACCCAGCTTTAATTTGTAGCTGGGGTTGGCCCTTCCCAGATGCAGACTTTGCACTTTGCCTTGTTGAACCTCCTGCAGCTGGCTCTGGCCACTTCCCCAGCCTGCCAAGATCCCTCTGGATGGATCCCTGCCCTCAGGTGAGTCCGGAGCAGCACACAGCTTGGTGGCAGCAGCAGACCTGCTGATGCTCTTGGTTCAGAGTAATATTCCAACATGTTTTTGCCTAAAGCTTTTGTCTTATGGGCACATAAAATCCAGCTTAAGCTTGTCCACAGATGAAGAGCAAGGCCTTAAGGCCTTTTTACTTAAGCAGTGCTTCTGCTGCACATTGCAGTGTGCCATGGTGGCTTTGATAGAGAACAGCTGGACAAGATCAGATCAAGCAAGTTGTATTAATGTGAGTTAAAAAGTGAGAGGGGAGAAGCCTTCTAAATAAAGAGTTTGAAGGTTTGCACAGTTCTGTAGGGAATGTATAGGGGGAAAAAATATCACTGCTTGATGGAATCTGAGTGCTTTTATCTTCCCACATTAGCTCTACTGGCTTCCATTATGTGCAGATCAATACAGCCCAAGGCACAGCATGGAG